>JABUQX010052875.1:0-29340 GCA_015478945.1 Trachelipus rathkii
TTATTTTTTAATTAAGTTTTAATTTATTTTTAAATTTTTATTATTTTTTATTTATTTTTTAATTTATTTTTGTTTTATTTGATTAAAATATTTTGTTTTTATTAAAATTTTTATGCTTTCCATGTTTATAACGTAAGAAATTCGCGTTTTCACACACCTTAAGGGGGTAAATCAGTAAATCAGCTAAATCAAAACCACCCACGAGGCCCTCCTTCCCACCCAGCCATAATCTAGTTGAGTAGTTGGATGTACAAGTAATGATTTTGTGTATAGACATTAACAGCAAAACTTTGTTTCTTATTGTTTATATTACCTGGCCAACGAATATATGCTAAACGTTTGACAAATTTTTTTTAAAATAACATGAGTAATATTTAACAAAATTTATCATAACATTACATAACTATCAATAATCCGCCAACGAATAATTGCAAGTCATAAGTACAAAGTTTAATTCACCAAACATAAACGATAAAAAATAGGTTCTTTTGATAAATTATCATAGTAAGAGTGTTACAGTTTATACTAGATGCCTAAAGCATGTAGAATCAGTAAAATCAACACACTCCGCCACTTTCCCCCCTCTCTACGCGCTCCAACCTTTCCATTGATCTTATGATGCTATTGATCCAAGTCATATTAGAGTATGCCCTTTTGGATAAGACATAGCATAAAGATTAACTTTCTTTATACAACTAATCAAACGAATCATATGCCTAACCGTAACAAGGTGTTTCACATCAGTAATAACTACATAACCTAACTAAGAAATATAATATCATGCGACAAGACCTAGGACAGTAACCTTACGCCAAATGAATAACAGGAGGCTGACATTACCAAAGTTCCACACTTAAGCAAGCAGTGAATGTGACTAACATATATACAAAACGTAATCGCTATTACACAACTTTTTCAAGCAATATCTCTAACATACATATCAATGTTTAATTTTACATTAACATGGTAGTATTTAACAAAAAATTACAATAACCTGTCTAATTATCATACTGACCACGAATAATTATACACGTAACAAAGGTTTCGAGCGATGCATAAGGAAGGTGAAGCAGTGAGTGAATTAGGTGAATATAATTCATATTGTATTAACTAAACATAACATGGCCTTACGGCGAGGTGGGGCGGTTTTTTATTTGTTTTTTTCTTGTTTTTTACAGCGTGTTTTGCGTGATTCAGAATAGAGTGGAGTTCGGATAGTTATATCTAGATATTATTACTGGATGGACCGTAACCGCGAGCCCATGCTGGTTCTGCTGATATTGGAAGAGCGAAAAGGCGGAGATGCAAGAGAATTGTGGACAGTTCGCATGTATATGTGGTCGAATAAAACTGCCAGCATTAACAAAGTTCATACTTAACAACAGAAAAGTAATCTAACATTGCATACAGAACGTACGCTATATCAATGTTAATTTTACATTAACGACGGTAATATTTAACAAAAAAATTTATCATATCATCTAAGCTAATTATCATACTGACCAACCAATATATGCTGACGTGCACAAAGTTTTCACATCATAAAGCTTACATATCATAACCTGAACAAGAATATAATGTACAACGACAAACCTAGAATACCTCACGTATATGAATAAGCTGGCTAACCATTTATAAAGTTCCCTACTAATCAAAGTAAATAGGTAACAGTGCATGACAAAACTGCAATCTTGCCCCGCCTTTTTCCAACATATCATTCGCAGCTGAAGCAGTATTATCTAACAAAGATCCCTTAACAGAGTTCAACCTATCAAATACGCAGCATGCTTGAACTATGAATTAGATACTACCTTCATCAAAGGGTCATAGCATATCAAAATATAACAGTTCAATTTTTGAACTATTAATACAGACGTAGACATTATAGAAAAATTCTCGGCCAAAACGCTAACTTACTCAGGGCAAAAACGTAACGCTAAGCCGCGTTTCTGGCACATCATTACAGCTAGCGCAGTAATATCTTACGAACTTATCATTTCTCTAGCTAATGTCAGTGTTAATTTCGCGATTGTCATATTAAGTATTTAAACAGAAACGTAACGGAATTAAACATAGCCGTAACAATATCTAACACTTCCACAATAGGTCTCGAAAACCCTACAATAGATGCTACACATTTGGAACTATGAATAAAGACAATTAACATTTCGGATTAGACGTTATGAGTAAAATTCTCAACCTATCACTACCCATCATCTACCCAGGTGAAAACTCACCTAGCTGCTGCTGCTTTTTAATCATATCATCAGCAGGCTAAAGCAATATTGTCTAAAACAAAATTCGTTACAAATGTGTTCGCCAATCACTATCAAAGATCGGCAGCATCTTGAACTATAGTAATGATAACTGACCTTCATCAAAGTGTCCTAGCACTATCAAATATAAGCTATGCATTTTGAAACTATTGCGAATAAACGTTGATATTAAGCAAATTTTCTCTGTCAATAGCCTAACATTACCTCAGCGGCAAAAACTTAACAACTAAGCCAACGTTCTAACACAGAGGGGTACCACACTAGCTAACACAGTAATATGTTACAAAATCTATTATTCTAACAAAGCTAGTATAACCTAACAGATCTCAAACACCCTGGAACTACGAATAAATGCTCAAAATTAACAATGTCGTAATTGTCCTCAAAATATTTTTCAAATTTACATTAAATATCAAATTTAACTTAAGCAAAGTTACATGAACGTGTCAAAGTAGTACATAACTCTAATCATTTCCGTCAAATATGACTCTTTCACCCTGACAAACTAGGGCGGTCAGAGGAGTTCGAATTTTATATTTGTGAAATTTTGTAATGCAACACTAAAAATCAGCTTTTTTTTAAGTTATTAAATGATCTGATAAAAATCCGTCAGAACATTTTACCTTTCTTACTTAATAAACTCAATTACCAAGCCCTTTCGTGTAGTTTTCCAATAAAGTAAAATACTGCACGAACGTTCTTCCAAATCTGTACATGTTATACATTTTAAATAAAGATGAGGAAAGAAGAAAATAATAAATTGTATTTGTTTGATGTGGATATAAGTCATATGACTTATATTTAAATCCCTATATAAATTTATCAAGTCATATTTGCAAGGGTTGACCAATTAACGTTGGGGAAGAGATGAAAACAATAAATACTTCTTTTCACAACTATATTTGAGTTAATAAAAATTAAATTGAAAATTTAAAAGAAGAGTGGTTAGCGAGAGTCGGGAGAGTGTTGGTTACTGGGAAGGTGTCGAGAAGTACATAAAAAAGGGCAAATTATGGGCTTGATGGTGGGTTGAGGTGGTTTAGTTATTAATTATTAATTATTAATTATTATTGGATTATTGTAATTATAGTTAGTTAAATTGTTATTATTTATTATTATTATTTAATTATTATTAGTATTAGTGGTATTAGTTAGTTATATAAATATAAATTAAAATTAAATTAATTAAAATAAGTGTGATTCTATTTTTTTTTTAGTTCTAAAATCCAATATAAAACAATTTTGAAGCAATTTTAATGACTAAACTGGAAGCTCTTCTTTTTCTCTCTTGGTTTTGATTTATCACGCCATTTCCAAAAAAAGCCCCAAATTATTGTGATGTTCCAAGAAGGAGTACAAACAAGAAGGGCTATTAGTCTCTACACCAAAGACAAGCGTATAAAACGCAACCATAGCCTAGTAAAAACTATATATATTATATATATATAATAATTATAATATATCTAGTATATATATATATATATATATATATATATTAATGATAATATATATATAGTATAATATATATATATATACTATTATATATATTATAGTCATATATTATATATATAAAAATATATATATTATATAGTATATAGTATATATCTATATATATATTTATATATATTAATATATATATATATATATATATTATATTATATATATATTTTATATATATATATATATAATATATATATAATATATATATATATAATATATATATATATATATTAGTACTATATATAGTATTATATATTTAATATATATTTAAGTATGTATTATATATATATATATAGTATATATAATTATCGTATATATATTATATATATATATATAATATATATGTTATATATATAGTATATATATATATATATTATATATATATATGTATATTATATTATACTATATATAATAGTATATATATATATTATATATATATATATATACTATATATATATAATATTATTTTTATATATTATATATATTATTTATATATATAGGGGTGATAAAAAATAAATAAAAATATAGGGGCATGAGTAGATATAATATATATATTAATACTACCTACCTCTTACCCCCACTACCTACCTAACGCCTCACCTCACCTACTACTACCCCACATCTGTCGGGTCCGCCTGCTGCTCCCGCTGCTCGTCGTTTGCAGATTAAGAAATTCATAGAAATATAAAGAGATAGCTTACTTGTGGCATAAATCCACTGGCCTCTGCGCCACATATAGCTCGCTTGGTTGTTTTTGTCTCTCTTTTCTCTCTTTTGCTAGGAGAGTATATAATTATGTGGATATATGATTTCGGAATGAGGTACAATGATATAGATAGGTTATGCATGCTCTAGTTATATATGTCCTGTTCTATGATTTGAAGTTTGTAATATGGGAATTATTGAGATTTTTATTAAGACACTTTATATCACCAAATTAATAAATATTTGATATATATTTGCTTATTTTAATAACAAATAATTTAACATAAAAAATTCAAATAATAATATTTAAACACTCTATTTGTTAATCAGTCACCAGAAATGACCAAGTTAAGAATATATATTCAACTTCACTTTAAATAATGGAAAATATAAATGGGTAATATTAATATTCGAGATACTATAGAATAAATATTAAATTTAGATTATAAAGAAAATGTAAAATTAAATAATAAATTAAATCTTTAAATCTATTAAGACTAAGCTGAAATCACGTATTGAGATAATACTTTAGAAGATTGAAGGATGTTATATTTTCCAAGGTTTAATGTTAATTGGTACGAATTCATGTTGTGTGTGAAGATAGATTATTCAAAACATAGGTTTGCTCCGACGTACAGAATTTTACTGTGTGGAGTTGGAAAGATACCAACTTTTACCAGGTTTATTTCGCTTAACAAAATTGGTAGAATTTTAAGACAAATTGAATTTATTTTGTCATATTTAAAAAATTCCAAAATTTTCACAAAATAATTTGGTTTATTATTTATTTAAATACGTTCTCACATAATTATTAAAGTTGTGTTAAAAGAGTAAGTTGATTATTTTATATTATTGTAATTTATTTAATATTCATTATCTTCTCCGCTCGACTTAAATAAGTTCTATATAGTATTATACTGAAGTATTAGACTGCTTTAATTTCGAGATACTTTTGTTGATTTTGAGTTTTATATAATATGAATCCGTTTGAAGTAGCTCTAAGATAAATAAAACAAATTAATATATTAATAAGGTTTGGTGGGATATATTGGGTAGTAGTCAGCTTAAATGAAAGCTTGTATGGAAAACATTTATACTATGACTCAAAACCTTATAACGAGATCTCATAAAACGTTACAAACATCTATTATATAATCTATATAATAATTATTGTTATTTTATATGCTATTCCCGTCGAAATCATATGTGTATTTAAGATATGTATAAGACTGAGTCTACAATCGACTATAGCCTGAACTTATACTTTTGCAGGAACAAAAACATTTATTTAAGCAATTATTTCATTCGTAATTTTAGAGCTTATGTGTTTAGATTGTATTCATGATAAAAATTAATAATTGACGATACGAATATTATATAGTTTCCGTCACGCCTCAGGGAAATAAAAGAAGCTCAGTATATATCTCACATGTAAATATATAGATTTAATAACTTAAAAAAAGCTGATTTTTTAGTGGTTCAGCAATCCATATTAACATATATCTACTCACTACACTGACACATACAGACAGCATTATCGGAATACTCTTTCTTCGCGCCTCTGAAAGGACTTCTCAGTTTGACCTGGATATTTAGTCTCCTATAAAAGCCGTGTATGTAAAAGTGACTGATCATATGTTTATTGATTCTTGAGAGAGTATTAGATTTTTAGATCTTAGATGATATATTCTGTAATTATAATATACTTGTTTCTTAAGTTTAAAGTTGTGATATTTAATGTAAATTTGAATTTAATGAGGATATATAAGATTAGCTAGAACTGTTAGAATACTATGATCAGCGTCTCGTTCGATATGATTTTTAGTTAGTTTCATCGCTAAGGAGTATACCATGGCTTCTATATGAGATTACTGTTAGGTATTTATACTTTATACTCTTACTCGGATAGATAGAATAATATTTATTTAATAGTCGTTAATACGAGTCACACTCCACTATGAATATTATTGTTGTTGTTGTCGTTAAGTCGTGAGTTAGTTGGGATTATTTGAGGGTTGCTCAAAGTGAATTAAAAAGTGTTATTGACTGTTCTAATTAAAATATCTTTGAAAAACTATATTAAATGTAGTTTCTGCGCAATTTCTTAACATTTACTATTTGTTTTCCATTATAGTTCAATATGTTAATTCTCTAAAGATTCCCTTGAAAAATCATCAAGTATTTACACAATGAACAGAATTTTCGTTTTCGCATTTATAAAAGCACTCACTTGCTGGCTTGTGAGTATTCTGTGAAAGTTTATATAGTGTTTATGTGACACCTCATGTTCGATATTATGAGCTCTCACGTAACCCACTATTAGAATAATTTATGGCTGTGCTTTTTTCAGAGTTGGGGCATTTTTGTAAGGTAGTTAGGTTGAGGTATACTGACTCTGACTTGCGATTGATTGTGATGTAATGAGTATATTGAGATAATTTAATTCTCAATAGTCCAAAATGTTATATGTCTTATTCATTGTTCTTTTTTAGTATCTTCTTGTAAGGTATTTTCGAGCTACTTGTAGAGTGTTAGATAATGTTAGTGATTTAAAAAGCACATTACTTTAAAACGCTATTTAAATATTCATACGTTACGTTATTGTTGGTATAATAATAATTTATTTTATTAATGACAATGCGAACATTTACACTATTTAGCTAGATGAATATAGATAAGTTTCGTGAGATAATCGTACATTTAACTGTGAGTCGTATTAATATTAGCTGATGAAGATTGTATACTCTAGCTAATGGAGCGTGGCACTATAGGAGTGATTATTACGTTATATCATTGTACATGGGATTTTCACATTGGTCTCACGCAATGGAGCTCGAGATTGAGAGATATATAGTAAATATTTTATTCATAATTATTGTATGCTAATTAGATAGGTTCAAAAAAATATAGTGAATGTTTCGTACTTGTCAGTATAGCAGTTTAAGTAATAGATATGTATCGCATAAAAAAATCGTTTTACATACAAATACAAAATGCTGGTGTAATAGGTTTATGAGATTCGATGAGTAGATATAGGCGACTGTGAGCAGTGTAGTGGTGGCTGATATAAAAAATCCCAATTTTTTTTTTGCTTTAGATAATTACATAGCACTCGATCTTTGTGATGAGTGTATAGTAATAATGATTTCAAGGATTGTGTGAGGACACTCTACGAGGTGTGAGTGTGTGTATATCGCCACAGTACACCTATGTATTGTTCTGAAACATATTGATTTTGCTCATTGCGAGAGACATTTATAAATACTATATAGAACCGACGACTCTCATATTTCTATATGAAGTTCTGAGATAATATATGGCTCGAATTTAACGTTATTGAGTTGGAAGAAACTTCATCTTGCTTTTATATGATGTAATTAAGCTGAATTATAGTGTTAAGCTTGTAAATTGACTAGTTAAAGACGCAATTGTCTGGATACAGCCTAAACAATTTACCCTGTTTTCGCTATAGATTTCCACTCTAATATAAGGTTAGATATTGATAACTAGGGTATATTTCTGAGTATTATATATATTAATCTTTTTTTTGCTACATAATGGTCAGAAATTCAGACCTATTATGGAATATGAAATTAAGAGTCCGGAGGATACGCTGTGTGGTAATAGTGTTCTTGGATATAACTTATAATACTATTGTTCACATGCTATCCTGGTGATTTGTGTGCTTTAACTTGTGTGGTGCTAAGTCGTATTTAGTGCGATTCCGTGCTCAATTCCGAGGTGTTATTTTATGAGTTTTTGACCTAAACATTCCCTATGCATTTTTCCCTGATATCTATCGGCAAATCTTTAAACTTTCTTACAATTAGCGAACCCTTACAAATAATTAAAGAGTCCGGAAAACGGTGAATGTTTCTGAAAACCAAAAGACATTCTTCCTGTAAAATAGTCTTCTCCTGTGTCTACGATTTGTGCTACCTCTTCTGAAGTGAAATATGCCTCCAAGTTGTTGTCCACTCCATTGTTCATAGTCAGAAATGCATATTTTCCTTAATAATATGAATTTCAACATTAGTACGTTTATTCATATCTTGCATTATATAAACTGAATTTTACTTCAATTTTTTTAGCATTATTTTAATCAATTTCATATTCACGTTATCTGGTAATATGAATATAGCAGTCAGAAACAAAAGAGGTGTAAGAGACATAAAAAGAATTTTTCTGAAAAATGAGATTGAATGTTGGTGTTGCACTGAAATAATCATACTGAATAAAACTACAAAACCATAATACATATCAAATTGATTAATTATCACTTTGTCTACTTATTCTTTGATATTTGATAAGTTCCTCAAAGAACATACTCAATGATCTCAATTTTGTAATTAACACCTCTTTACACCTGACAGACTCAATTTATATTGTAACCTTTAAAAACTTTCTTCAACGCTTCTTCATCTAATTCAACCAAATTGTTTTCCAAATCAGGTTCAACATTAGTTTTCCATACTTTCTTGTACAAACTACCCTCTGGTGCTAGCTGTTTAAATATATATATATATATATATATATATATATATATATATATATATATATATATATTATTATACTTATATAATTATACTATATATATATATAATATAAATATATTATATATATTAATATATATATTACTATATAGATAGTATAATTAATTAATATATATATATTATATATTAATATATATATATATATATATAATATATATATTATATATAATATATATAATTATAATATATATATACATAATATATATATTATATATAAATAATATAAATGTCGAGGTTAATATAATTAACTATTTATATATTATATTTATTAATATCTATACTTCGTAATACTTCATTTATATTGTAAATTAATATAAACTTATATTGAAATCAAATGAAAACTTAAATATTAATTTCTTTATTTAAAAACTATATTTATTAATTGTTACCAAGAATTACGTGATTTAAAATTACAAGGTATATTTGATATATGTTCTGATCCGAGTCTATGCTTACTTATAGTTGCTGAATCTTGGTAAAAGACTTTCCACTTACAAATTATAAATAAAGCTAAAAGAAAAAAAAACTAATATATGCTTCGAAATATTTAATCATCCTCCCTAGAATTATGAACTCTAAGCATGTGTTTTCTAATACCTTCCAAAAAGTTAATGAAAAAAAATATCCTTATATAATTTCCAATTAAAAATAAACTATAAAATAAAATATTTTGATCCTAAATTGCATTTTCAGAAAATGAATAGTTACATATTAAATATATACAAATATAATAAGTATAATATATATACTACTCTAACTATATATAATACTTATTATACCAATTAAAATAGCTACCTCCATAGATACATGTAAATGGTAATTTTGATATCGACAGATCTTTACTATATATCTTACTATATATATATATAAAATAATATATATATATATAATACTATATATATATATATAAAATACCGACATGCTGTTATATATATAAAATATAGGTTACCCATTCATTAATCAGATATTTATATTATAATATGTATATTAATCATAATAAATATATACTAATGATGTTCACTATATATATATATATATATATATATATATATGAGTACTGGGTAAATATAGACATAAATTTGGAACATTTTTACACAGGAACCACATTTATAATTATTCAAAAAAACATTGTTCATATTTAAATTACACAACTCTCAAACAAAATCACCCAGAAACCCTAGGTGAAACACTAAAAGGCCACAACAACAGTTTCCTTCTACCTAAACAACATTGTAAGTATTCAAACAACGCCACATAAATATCTCTCACAAGTCAACACACCCCAACGATCGGAAATTCATTAAACAGTTAAGACTCAAATATTTGAAAATTATAGACAACCGCCTTTTTTGTCCAAAACGCTATTCTAGTGGTCAGACCACTTAAAAGCTCTCCAATCACAGCTTCTTAGACAGTATTTATGATCCACAGCCATTACCCATCAAACCGTAACATACCCTGTAATTCAACTTCATCTCTACAACATAGAAGAAAGCAATAATAATAATAATAATAATACCCAACTAAAACAAAGAAAGGATCCCCCCCAAAAAAAATCGTTCTATCGTCCTATTTCCCTCCTTTCAGCTCTGTAAACTTCTAGAAAAACTTATTCACCCAAAAAATGCAAAAAATTATTCATTCACCATATTTTCAACATGATTTAAAAAAAAAATCAGACACAATCATCACCGCCCTAACCAAAATCTCAATTTTAAACTGCTTGAACAAATGACCCTCTCGCAAAACCATATTCAAATCCATTGTCATAAACAAGTCCGTTGACAGCATCCCCAGACACATTCTAATAAAATAAATTCTAAGCTCTTCCCTCTTCAGCAACTACAAAATATGGATTTCTAATTTCCTATATGGCCAAACAGACCAAATTCCATCAAAATCAACCTCTCTAAAAGGAAAACCCCCCTGAGAAATGGAGCTCTCCAAATAGTCAATTGATCCTCTATCCTCTTCAATCTATTACAGCGTGCCTACCTAACCCACAAACTCAAGCACGAAAATAATAACTTACTTCAACTGTATAACTATCATTCCACAAATTACAACTACATAGATTAAAAAGTGCCCGCAAGGACGATAACATCTCGACCGTTTCAAGGCAAGGCAACAGTCCGGATTTAAATCCGATTGAAATTTTTTGGAAAAGATTGGTCGGAAACTGTTTAAAAAGAAACCTGGATCAGTGACGCAGGTACGAGAAGCCTTCATCAGGGTCTGGTTCATTAAAATATCCCATGAACAAATCCAGAATTTCATCTTATGTATGCCCCATCGTCGTGGAGCCGTAATCAAGGCCAAGGGCGGCCTCGCTAAATATTAGTGACAGCAGATGTTATTACATATGTTGTTACAACACACATTTCCACTTTTGGTTCACATATGCTATTAACGACATCTTTTGCTCCCGATATTATAGCAATGCACTTATATTTTATTTTACACAATTTGCAAGAAAAACTGTTTATTATGGATTAAGTTATTCATAAAAGAAATATATTTTATTTGCTATTAAAAACGTTTCGAATATGCGTTTTTTCTATTAAATTGCAGCAGTTCCCAGTCATTTTATGATGTTTACGTACCGCTTTCAGTTCGAAATATCGAATTTAGCAAGTGATGCAATTTATTTTTTGCACATAGTTGTCCATTCATAGTTGGGAGTTCATGATGCATTTAAGAAGCAGGCTACATCCTCCGGCAGCAGCAACTGATTCCTCAAAAAGGTGATTTGAAAATCTATACAACGTGGAAGTTAGTTCGGAGCATGTCTGCAGGAAGTGTTCAGTAGTGTCTTCTAATTCGAGGAACCATATTAAACATGTAAATGATGTGATGTTGATTATATTAAATCTTTGATTGTATGATTGTACATTTTAGTTGTGAATTTATTTCAGTGTGACAAGTGTGTTTTTAGTTTTTGCTTTTCTGGTCATTTGAAATATTAGACAAATTCGGCTGGTTTGCTTTGATGAAATTTGGTTGAAGATTTTTAAGGTAGTTCTTCACAATGATTGTGTGAATGTGTCTGTTTAGTGTGTGTGGTACTGTCCGAGAGAAGTATAACGTTGAAATGTTGATAGGTGTCTTCTTGTGTGGTTTTGGAAATTGTTATGACATGCAATGAAAATGTATTGAAATAAACTGTGACTAGAATGTCCAAGTAGCATCTTAAAAGTTGGATTTTTTCTCTTCGTGCAAGAGTTCAATTATGATAGTCTGGTGCAACCAGTTGTGAATGAGAGAAGTGAGTTTTGGTGCTTTAAAATATTCCTACTTTCGAAAACTTTGTGGCAGGGTACCATTCGAAACTGCTTGATGCTTGGTGAAGGTGGCTATCTCGTTTCTGAATTCGATTTTTTTTAGAGAGAATAATATATTTTAGACTTAGGACAGATTAATTCTCATTTATATGCAGTTGGTATGGAACCCATCTCCACATCGGCCCTCGCTTTCAGCCAAATGTTTGATACTACCTTCAAGACCTACACCAAAAAATGCTCCAGTCGGCCTCACGATCTTACCTTGAGAGCACGCACCCATCACCTAATAGCTCTTCTACTCGTTAAAGCTTCGTAACCTGTTCAGTCCTCCTGATGGATAGAAGAGGTGAGCTTCGGTATCTTCGAGATGATAAAGTAAAGGCCCGTACTGTCCCAATGACCGAATATTGGATGTTGGATTCATTTTCAGTGCTAGTCCCTTCGGCGGATGAACTGTTGCACAAACTTTTGAGGATACCGACTTCCATGGCCAACATCCTGCTGCCAATGCCTTTCAAGAACTCTGAATGAGCTGATGCTTTGGTCGCTTGGTTTCTTAACTCGAACTTTGGTTCATCCTACAGTGGCAGTTCTGCTTACTAAAAGTAACTCGCTGGATACTCGGGTTCTAGAGTGCCGCGAGGCTTCAGTGAAGGAAACTTACAATTTTCCTTATTTAGACTTTGAGAATTGTCCGAAAAGAAAGTTCAATCCCTAGGACTCCTAATTATTCTTTTTGTTGGATAAAACTCTTTCAAAATGAGCACCAGTTATTCCGAGGGGGAAAATGAGGAGGGAATCAGCTACTAGGTGGTTTGATTGATATTTCGCCTTTATGTTCAGCTCAGACAATCTATTTTCACTTCGGAATCACTGTGGAATTTTACCAGATTTCCTTCGACTTCATCCTAGTCAGGCACAGGTCACCGTATTTTGGGCACTAGAATATGCACTCAAAGAACCCGCTGCTTGTCCCATGTTTCCGAGCCGGCACCCAGAATCACGCAATAACGGAGACTACGAACGCCACCCTAGTTTCCTCTCCCCAGAAGACCGAGAATACCTAAACATGACTAGACCGATAGTGAGGCTTAATGTGTTCTGTGAAGCTCCACAAATGCGAGTCGCACTGGCAAAATCTGACAAAAATTGTGAAAATGAGTAGAGATAGGAAGTGGATGTCGTGTGGGAGACCAACCACCTTTCGAGATTTATTTAGTGAAGTATTGATATTATTAACTTTATCTGTGGTGGGGAGTAGAATTGGTATTTATTGGTGGTGATAAGAAATATTAAAGATTTTTTTTTTCTGGAGAGGATGACATTCTTTAGGAAATGAACCATTTTCTAGTTGTTGAATGTAGTTTTATGTATGTTTGAATTCTTTGAAATTGAGTATGGATGATCTTTGTTTAATGATGGATATATCGGCAACATAAGTTACAATTATTGTCTAGAATTTGTGGGATAGCCAAGTGGAATGGAAATAGATTTAGAGGAAAAGGAAATAAGATGGTTACTTGTGAAACTTTATTTCTTATATTGTTTTCAAGTGGTGGGTTTTGTTGGATATTTTGGAATGTGCGATCAGATCGGAAATTGCGTATCCACTTTGGTGCATTAATTAAAGATAGGTGAGTTTAGAATTTTTGTACTATGATGTGTCAGGAAATTATCAAAGACTTTGTTTTTGTCAATAGCTATTTTACATGATTATGAGAGGGAATGATATATTGACGCCATTTGTGATTTGTGAGATTGTGGATAAATTGCGATTGTGATTGTGATTGATTAGGATTAGGATTGACAGAACACCGCACAGCACAACACAAGCAGCCATTTTTTCGCACCACATCTCTCTTTTTACAATGCTCACCGCACACCATACAACACCACCCGTTTGCATCGCACTACATCCCATGCCACCTTCTTATCGGCCAGCCTTAATTTTGATTTGGGTGAGTTAGTTTTTCTAGTTCTAGAAGTTAACAGAATAATAAAATTGGACGGTATATATATATATATATAATATATATATATATAATATATATATATATATATATAATATATATTATATATAATATAATATATATATATTATAATATATAATATATATATAATATATAATATTATGTAAAAATATATGAATTCCAACTCTAAGTTTGTTATATTTATTTGACAAGGATGCCCTTGTGAATACACACTTTTTAATCAAACTTTAATATTAAAACAAAACATATGACTAATAACTCCAAAAACACATATATAAAATAATTATTTAAAATCACTAGCTTTCGCCGGCATAGCACGGCCTCTTCAGGTGGTATAAGTGAACAAGAAACTCCTGCGACAATGAAGATCCAAAGAAGTGAAGCATTTTGTCAATTAGATGGTTGTCTTTCTCCATTATTTCTTTCCATCGATTTTTTTAATAAAGAAAACATTCATGTGTTCTTCATCATTAAATTCTATGTTGTATCAAATCTCGTTATTTCTCCTGCCATATTTATTAAAAATCTGATATTATCTCTAAATGCGGTATCAATTCAATAATTTTCCTTTTATTGTTATCTGAGACTGAAATAATAGGTTCCATGTTATCAATATTTATCCTATGGTTAAAACTTCTTCTATGGTGAATAAGGGCTGAATTCTGATTATCGGAAATTAAATCATATCTGTGTTGGTAATTGCGTCTATTATAATCAACCGTTTTGCCCACATAAATACTATTACAGTTATGACATGGAATACTATAAATGCAATGGGAATTAGAAACATTTTTGAATTTATTAGGTTTTAAGACTTTTTTAAGGGGAAGGGTATTTGAAGGGGTGGTAACAATGTTCTTTGGTATAATTTTCTTAATGTAGTTAGGTAGAGGATATGGAACAGACAAATAGGTAATACTTTCTCTAGGTAACGGGTTATGGGGATGGTAAAAATTCGCCTTCGCCTTCGTTAAAGCTCCATTGATTATGGAAAGAGGATATTGTAAGGATTTAAACGTTGTAAAAAGAAAATTTAGTTTATCCTGTAGAGTTGAGGGGGAGCAAATACGCAATGCTCGTAAAAATAAAGCAGATAGTGTACCAGATTTCGTGTTAATAGAGTGAAAAGAGTACCAATGTGTATAATTTATATGTGCTGTCGGCTTTCTATATACTGCAAAAGTTAAATTACCAACAGCATCCCACTTCAAAAAAGCGTCCAAAAATGGCAATGAACTATTGTTAGGGACCTCAATGGTGAACTGTAACTTCGTATTATAGGCATTAATAAATGTCAGAATATCTTGTGGGTTATCTTGAATAGAAATTGCACAAAATACGTCATCAACGTATCTGAGCTAATGAATGTTGGCAAAAATGGGATGGGGGAAGAACTTATACTTTTCAACCAGCTTCATAAACAAATTACTAATAATGGGGGGAAAGCGGCGAACCCATACTAAGGCCTTGTCTTTGTTTGAAAAATTCAGTATTATAATGAAAAAAGTTATGTTCCAATGTCAAATTAATAAGTTTTTTTTAACAAATCAAACGGATATGTCAAAGAATGCTGAGTAACCTGTAAATGATGCTTCAAAAGAGAAAGTGCTAAAGAAAGCGGTTCAGATGTAAATAATGAAATTGCATCAAAACTTACAAACTGAAAGGCTTGTGAATTGATATTTTTACTTTTAATCTTATCAATAAAATCTGTGGTATTAATAATATGAGAAGATGATATATTACCCACAAGAGGACTTAACTGTTCCGCCAGCCATTTTGTCAGCTTATAGGTAATATTATTCGTATTAGAGATGATCGGGCGTAGGGGAGCATTCTGCTTATGCACTTTCGGCAAACCATAAAACTGAGACAATTGAGGCATAAATAAATGTATTTTTGTTGTTATAAATATGTGGGTAATCTTTACAAATCTGTTTTAATGATTTATTAAATTCGCTCTGTGAAATCTTTAAGGGATCGTTAGTTATTTTTCCATAAGTATCATTATCGGCTAAAAGTGTATTACATTTATTATAATAATCTAAATAATTTAAGATAACGATGTTATTACCCTTATCTAAATAGGTTATAACAATATTTAGCAAATTATTCTATATTCCCTCTTAATGTTTCTAGTTTTAATTTTCAGTCAAAGGCGAAGGATTCTAATACTCTCATCTTATTTTATATACCTCATTTTATAATTTAGTATTTTTAGTCTACTGTATACTGCTAACTTACTCATATATATAAAACATTACATTAATAGCTTGCATTAAAATTTGTATTATTATTCAATTAATTATTATTATTATTATAATAATATTATAATCATTATTAATTATAATTATTATCTATTATTTATTTATTAATATAATTATCATATATACTTACACAAGATATACAAAAATTTATATAATTTTTCGTAAATTGTATTATACTATAATTTTCCAGTTCATGTACAGGACTCACACAACAAAGGCCCACAGAGATGCAGGCGCCACACTAGGTTGAAAATATAATCAAACAATCCACATGGCAGACATGAACAAGGTACCCAATGAGCCACACATATATTTAAATTAAGACTACAAAGAAAATATAGGATGAGACGAAATGAATATCAGTCAAAAATATATAAAAAGCTAAATAAAAAAATGTCCTTACATAATAAATAAATAGTAAATCAAATTTATAATAAATTTGTACAATCAATATAATTTTTAAGATATTCAGTTCTTGAAGAAATATTGAGAAAATTAAGAATTCTCAAAAGTAAAAGTGAAGAGCAAGATTTCAAGATAAAATAATATGGAGAATAACCTTTAATAAGAGTGTTAAATGAAGTCATAAAGTAGGAAAACCGACACATGAACTTTAATAAAAAAGAATATAGGCTCCGAAATAGATTGCGGCGGTAATGGCGGACGGCAAAACCAACGTGCAGATGGAAGCAAGCAAACAATACACAAAAAGAAAAGGTCCCGTGACATGTAGTGAAACTGAATGATATTTTGCTGGACATAATACGGAGGACACCAAAAGTATCACCTCGAATAGAAAGCGCATTTTCGAATCGATCGAAAGAAAAGATCCACAATACACCAATCATTACGGCATTCTAAAAATTATAAACAAATTTTCACCTATATTATAATAAGCTGATCACTCATCCACCACTCTTGCCAATAAAACCTACAAGCCAATTTGTGAGCAGAGCAGAGACTACAATCAGTCGACTGGGAAAAAGTACCTAAAGAACATCTTCAAAAAGAAACACGCAAGGCCATATCTGCGAATCTAATCTGTCAGCAACAAGATTTACAGTTGACCAGTAAATACACCAAAATGTGAGAGGGAAATCATACGTAGTAAATATAATTGTCTTACAGAGAGCGGAGCAGCATCTTAGAAAAGCCTTCGCTTGAATATAAAGCGGATGCCATTTGCTGCCTTTTACTAGAATAGGGGGGGTTTAAACCGCAATGGAGGAACTAGACATTTAAGAAGGAAAGAGGCAACATCATATACCCAAAATTATTCTGCCGTAAAATTTGAAGCAACAACAACTGAGGGAAGGCTAATGGGACCAGGTTGGCGATCAGACATGAAAACTTAATAAAGATATCAATTCAGCATGTTTGTGAAGCAAAATGTATATAAAACAAACTAGAGTAAATCCACCAGCTGCAACTGAGGAATTAGAAGACAGGAAGATGCCAATTAACAAAATGGTAGCCGGAAACGGTGGCTACGATACCCTACCAATCAAACCAGAACGGAAAATAAGCCAAGGATAGTAATTAACCTAATTTCGTCAAAAGAGAAACTGACAGCACCTTTGTAAAGAAGTCCACCAAGAGGTTACACGGAATTCATTATTACTAGTAATTGACAAATGAGCCAATAATATAGAAAGCAGGATAATTCTTTGATCTAATCTCTCGCAGAATAACTAAGTCAGCAATTAGGAGCAGAATGAAAATTAGGAAGGTTAAAATGGAGCGAGATACACTCGTCAGCACAAAATAGGTGCCTCTACCTCATTAAATAACACACTAAATCACATTGAATAAAATACAAACTTCAAGGAAAAACCATCACAACAAACCAGGAAAAAGGAACACCAAATCGGAAAAAAGCTCCAGTAATGGGAAGAATAACAGAGATTGACCTCGTTCCATTGGAAGCAGAGTATCTAAACAGGTGTAGTAGAGTGGGAGGCGCTGACCAACTATACTATGCCAGCCATAGTCTAGTTTCAGATCGGAATAATAGAAAGGACGGAATTGATAGAGAAACGATAAAAAAGGTACTTGAGCCTCAGCACCCCCAGAAATTAATAAGATTACGAAAAATATGAAGAATAGGATCACCCGCACCTGCCAGAATAAGACAATGTCGTTTACAAACGGTTTAATGAAATTCAAGACCGAAGCGTATGTTAAGTGGTAAATCTAGAAAAGAAGTCCTAAGAAATTTGAATCTTGTGAAATTACAAGGGAATGGAAGTTGAACAACTATATGAAAGTTGAGTAGTTCGCTGCAAGGAAAAAGGTTGGAAAGGTTCTCGACTCCAAATTTATTTCAACTATAATTAAAGTAACTGCTGAATATCGGTAGGCGTGAAAAAATGAGATGTCATGGGAATTAAAACCACCCATTGTATAAGAAATAATTTCCCAAGATAGCTAGCTGAAGTTAAGCCTTTCCAAGAATAATGAAGCAATCCAGCACCAGGACAAATAACTAAAGGCAAGGTCATCAAAATTAAAGAAAAACACTTGAACGTCAGCTGAAGGATAAAAGTAACCGAATGTCAAATTGAATAATAATATACTTAGAATATTGTCCATGAGGAACACCTACATCCAAAGTAAAGTGGCGTGAAAACATAAGATCACCAACCTGGAATAAGGAATCTAGTATGGACAGAAGACCTTTAAATAAAGAGGTGGGAGCTATCCTACAGGAACCGAATGATGAGTGACAGTTCAAGGACGAACTCCAGTTCTCCACCAAGTTGTGTCAATCCAAGACTTATCACAGGTAAACCTAAACAAATGCCAAAAGAATCATCACACCAGTGAGGAGAGACATAATCAACACCAGAGATGTCATATATCCAAGTAAACTTATACAAACAAACAGAGAAAAAAATCACAGCCCCCCGCGTCGAACGAATCTCTGGGACGATAAAACTTGGACAGCTATTGGAAAAACGCCTGGCGACCTCTAAATCAGCAAACACAGAAGGACCGCAAGCGGCCCTGAAAACCATTTTCTCCCAATGAAATTACACGTACTGAACCACGCGTCAGCGAAATTGCAGTCAATTTAAGGCCTGCTCCGCCAACTATCGGAAAGATCGTCTCCCAGGTTTGACGGAATAGGCATTACAAAAAGACGTGTAGTCCAAATAGATGAAAAGGAGGATTCGATCTAAGATTTCTGTATGTTATACAGAACCAGCAAGAACGCTGATGCCAGAGGGGTTTAATTCATCAAAAGGCATTATGTACAAAAGTGTTGTCTTTCCTGTTCGCCAGTGCAGTTTAATACTCTGCAAATGTGTATAAGAAAAGAAGTGTCAAAAAAAAATATAATAAATGATCTAAATACCCTAATTCCGCTGTACAAAAGATCTGGCAATGGCAGGCATTAATTCCTTACTTTTGAATGGCTTCAGGGATTGCGGCAAAAGACGCTCGAAGTAGCTAGCAAAAAAATGTAACCTAATGCATCTAAAAAGACAGAAACAATGCCAAGGACCAGAAGATTCAGTATCGAGTAATATTATAAAGGCCATTTAACAGGAAAGGAACTGATGAACGGTAAAACAAACAGCGTTTGGAAGTGCGCCGAAAAGATATTTTACTGTGAGCAAACAATTTTCTAACACTGAAAGAAAGAGGAGTGAGGAGTTAATAGATCGAAAAATATAAGTTCGAAAACTTATTGTAAATATAGACTCTATAAAAAGTCTAGCAACACAACGCTGCTCATGGAAAAAATAATAAACATAGATTTGGAATTCGTGCCCAGCCTAGCTACTTTTGATTAACACTCGCACAGTAGAAGTGTATTTAACTTCTCCGCGCTAGCTTGTGACACCCACCACATAAGCGATCTGCTGACCAACACAAGTCGAAGTTAGCCTAACACCTAACCGGGCGCAGGGATCGTCGAGAAATGAAAGCTTCCTGCTGCAGTTTGGTGAAATGATAACATAATGTTGGAAGAAGATAAAGGGCCATCATCAATTATAGATCGGACAGAAACCGCTTATTCTGAAAGGGAAAAAGTGAAGAATAGCTGTGGACCTAGCATAAAAAGCGAGCCAACACCTCCACTAACAGTCAAATAACGCCAGCTAGAGAAATTGGGTTTATAATAACATTTGGCGCAGTTAGAAGACACAAAGTTCAAATTTAAGGCCTAAATTGACGGTAATGGTCGCTGCACATTATAAATAATCAAAGCGGAGACCAGTAAAACGAAATCCAAAAAAGAGAAACTCGAGGAAGCCAACAAAGAAATAATCGATACAAGCAAGAAAGAGCTGATGAATCTAAAACGTACTATACTGTTAAGGGCAGTCCTGTGATAAGGAAAATCCCAGGGAAAAGTAGTATAGAAACGCATCTACAAGGACAATCTATAGACTTAAGACGGAAGGTGACAGACCGCTCAGCAAACCCATTAGGCGATCGGCGAAGGTTACAAATCTCCTAGTATACACAACCGGAATTAGGAAGCTAGACTTAAAAAGACCCGGCAAAGTCGACCCAACTATAGTAGAATTAACAACTAACTAGGAGCCAAAATAGAATCGAGACAGCAATAAGTAATGTTGCGTGGACAGATGAAATTCGTACTGTTCACTGCATGAAGTTCTAGTTTGAAGAGAGAGACTTGACAAGAAGGAAATTAGAGGACACAGATTTCATGAACGAGATATTCAAATACACCTCCTATCATCGGACACCTATTTCTTAGAAGGAATTAGAACGGCGAATTTACATATTACCGACGGAGGACAGTCGCGATGACAAGTCTAAGTATCCTGCAAAAAAATATCATGCACATTTGGCACTGATACATAAATGAAGAGTTAAGTTGAACAAGTTATTCAAAACTAAGAGTAGTAGCCACGACAAGGTCCATTGAAAGAAAGGTGGCCACAAAACCAAAACACCCACACAAAAAACAACACACAACAACAAAACAACAAAAAAATGAACTGTTGCTTATAAATATTAATCGAGGAATGCGTCTTGAAGAGACAAATGCTTTCTATGTCTGGCTAGGGTAACCTGTGTGGAAATTGAACTGAGGAAAGACAGAAAGAAGTCCAGTCTCGCACGGAGCGAAGGAGCAACAAATTCCTGGTCGGTTTAAGGAATAGTCAAAACAAACAGAGCATTTGGAGTTAAGTACGACCGGACTTTGGGAGACAGATCGGAGCAGCTTTTCAGTGGATATCTTGCATGTCAGTAGGACTCCACACATCGACAGAGAGAAGCTAAAGTCGAGCTTCACACCAAGTTCCTCTTATTGTGTTAGGACTATGGTCTAGGACTCGACGGCAGAAAAACCAAAATGTTCATCGTTTCAGGACATCGGAAACACGGATATCAGCATCCTAGCCAATCAGCAGATTCAGAAGGAGTGGAGAACCATATGGGGAATGTTCTCATTGAGGCCAGTGTAAGACAGAGTCAACACACCGGAACAGTGTTCAATTTTTTTGTAAAGAAAAGTTGAGTATGCAAAATATTGAAGATCCAACTAATTGGCATAACGTCCTCGGTCCGTATAAACGGAGCATCTGACGCCAAGAGACTTTGTCAAATGAGCTAATACAGCGTAGGTGGATATTGCGGAAAACCTGAAACAATCTATGGATAAGAACATGGGGAACCTAACTGGGCACATATTCAATAAGACCACCAGTACCGATCCTCCTAAACGCTAATGGAAACGGGTGCATGGTGTTTACGTTAAACGGTTTTCCCACTTCATCCTACTACTCGCCGCCCAAGCGCAAGAAGCATTATATTAAGGGAGAGGTACGTACACACAAGAGCAGCATTTAAAGAGACAATGTGAATCCATTTCATACACGCTAGCCAAGACTAAGGCATAAAAATCCTTTAGGGAGTGCTGAGGTAAGAAATTCGGAAGAAGAGTTAATCGGAGGATTCAGAAGGCTGGAATAATCCTGCACTACTTATCAGAGAGCTTGGGTTGCCGATGGGTGTTTCAAAATAGCTAGTGAAAATGTTTGGGATACACAATCTGTTGAAGTACGTGACTTTTTGTACTCAGGAAGACTTAATGACGATGTACCTTTTCATAGTTGCATTCTCAATTCATACATTCTGGCGAAGTCAGGTAACAGATGTTTTAGGACTATTTAGAAATTCGGATGTTCTTGTAATAATAGCACAATAACTAATTAAGACTTTGAGGTGAATAAATCTTTTCTTGAGCTGCTCTTAGGACACAAATCTATTTTCAAGAAATCTGAGTAACAAGTGGGAGGCAGAAGGATACTCAGAAGCAATGCATGCCACTCTCACGGTGAGTTTCAGCCGAACATCATCAAAGAAGGATAAAGAAAAACAGTGTCTTGACAAGAATGCTGGATAAAGCTAATTGATGTTGGGAACGAAGAGGCGTTGGATGAACCAACTTAATTTAACATTGCTAGAGTTGTTTTTTGAAAAACTAGTACTCGATGATAGGGATTGTTGCATGCGGCAGTTTTTGAACGGTATAGAGATAATGGATCAAGGGCCGCTAATTATGGATATATTATGAGAAGCGACAGGTGTAACAGGCCATGCCAGTACACCCTGCTTCAATTTTGCTAGAATTTTAGGGGAAGACAGTCTCTCCCTGGAATACTAGTTTGTATCAGCTAGATTTACCACCCGCGGACGGCCCAGCGGACGCGAGGCCTAAGCCTGCAATTATCAGCGCAAAAGATACTCGCCTTAATCTGTCATCAGATTTAGGTCTAAGTAAGCTTGCTTGGACTGATAAATGACATCTACTCACGCCGTTTCAATTTTTGTATGGTACACAACTCCAAAACCCCTCCTGATCAAACAGGTAAGACGGACAATTTTAAGAGACGAGGGACACACTGTTGTGTCACTTCACAAGTTTTGCAGAAAATGTGGTGTGTTTTCAACAGGGAATATGAAATTCTTCTCCGCAGGACTGAGGCATTATGGCATAAGCTGTTCCCTAAGTAATTTCTAGGAGCATGACCAAACGTTGACATTTAAAAGCAACGTTTGGGTCAGGGAATAAACGTTTACTAAGACTTGCTTGTACCCAACAAATTTATTATTTACCTTTTGAAGAGGGATATGGTTACGTAAAATTCAACAGTAAACATGGATTTACGAGGTATCAGGAAAAGAGCTCTGACAGAAGGGGCGAAAATATATTAAAAGGGCGTTATTAACCGGAAATCTTTTCACTTGGAAGATTTTCTTAAAGATGACAGCAAATATCATATCACTTTTTTGTGTTCTAAAAGAAGTAGAAATAGTTTCCATTTCTATGTGATTTCTAATAATATTATCATCAGAAGTGAAAATGAGGACGGGATGAATTCGGAGAGACAGTTAAGGCATGACAAGATGAACAATTACGATTCCATGAAGGTAGTATCTTGAAGCAAGACCAAGGGCAAAACCAATTTCTCAAAATTTAACGTAGACTGAAGGGTCTTCAAACTGCTAAAAAGCAATTTTATCAAGATGACATCGCTAAAGAAATAAAAGTTCTATAAAGTGCTCCAGTTAAGAGGCTTTTTGGAAGATAAGTGAAAGATCGACAATAAAGTAATATATCGGCCAAATGATAGTAAATCAGTTGGCAATACCCGAAGGACTGGGAGACAACAATACTGGAAGTACAAATAAATCGAGCCAACGACTAGGACGGGTGGCCAACCTTGCTATGGGGAATTTTCCCTAAAAACAGTTTGGGCACCTGGGATGTCGAGGGCGTACCCAGGCAGCACATTGGAAATCTCTGAAGGTTAAGCTCAGCACACAGGACCTTAACAGGTGCCAGAAGAAAGAAATAAAAAGTCGGAAAGCAAACCTGCTGAAGTTGTTATAGGAGTAGAAGGGACCGCAAGGTACAAAGCTAACTGGGAGCAGGACGCGGTGCCCAGGACAATAAGATTTAAAAGGCCATATAATTCCTTACAAGCCATTTTCATAGAAGTTAAACAAATGACTTCGTCTCCATAAATAAGACAAAATATCAACAAATAAAACAAAATGAAACATAAAAAGCTAAAAAACAGGATGGACCGGAAAAGCGCATATTTCATAAATAAGGATAGTCAACTACACACATCCCACACAAACAGCATCACAAAACAACAGACAGACTCACAACTAACTCGTACCCCACTCCGATGGGTAGGCTCGAGAGAATGATGGCACTTCACGGAAAGAAACAAAATCCACGGAACTCAAACACGTCCGGCATACAACACCCATAGTTGTAAACCGAACGGAACGTCTCCGTCAGAAAGCCGAGAATATACACCAAAAGTTGAAAAAAGAACAGCCTCCTCGGCCGGTATAACTCGAAGGTTCGGAGTCCCACTACAAATTGCATAGTAAGACGAAAACAAAAAAAGAACCAAGACATTTTTTAGCCATTTCTCTCATTATTACGCGGGAAAGAAGTGTGAAGTGAACAATGAAGATCCATAAAGTGGGGAAGAGGAACCACCGGAGGAGCCCAAGAAGAAGACGGGAAAAAGGGAGGAAATTCATCTCATATAAGGACTTTATAAGAGACTGAGTGGGAATAAAAAAAAAAAAAAAAAAAAAAAGAAAGAGAAGAAAATGTGATGACATAATAGAACAGTAGGAGAAACGAGAGAGATAGTAAAAAAGATTAAAATAAATTTCGTATAAGTGGACAAAATCGGCAACATTTAACTAGCGAAGCATTAATAGAGGCCGAAGAGGGAACGCCACGAAATCCCCCAAGTAATTGGTATCTCTGTCCACTAACGCTATGTTCCAGCGCTTATATCACCAACCGAGTATAAAACCGCGACCAAGAATCAACTAACTCCCAATTAATTCCAGGCCTTGCAACTCTGTATAATCCTTGCGTTTTTAATTGTAATTGTTCTGCTGTTAAAATGTTCTCACAAAATATAAAAGTGTATAAATATAACTCGCTTTCTAATAAACATTAATTGTTTACTCATTCTATGATGAAACTTTTCCAGCTTTGATGACAATCATTAATCTATTTATTTAATCCTTTGTAAAATTTTATTGTTTTTAGACTGAACAAGATTAATCCTGGCCGGACTTCCCGAAACGTCATTAATAAAGTATGTGTCCATTAATATTTAGGTTGCCACTTTATATATATATATAACTAACTATAATACTAAATACTATATATAAATAAAATACATATTAATATTACAAATATATATATATATAACAAAAAAATATTATATATATAATATAAATATAATAATAATATAATATATATATATAATATATAATAATAATTATTAATATAATAGATAAATATATATACATATATAATAAATAATATATAATATATATATATTTATGTTATTTATTTATTATTACCACATAGCCTCTTAATCCCGAGGTAATTGGTCAGGAAGTATTTGTCATGGTTTCTGACCAAGGGAAGGTGCCAGGGAATATTTAGGCCCCGATACGCAGGCCCTGCTTCAGCCGCGACGTTAGTCGGAGATGCTTGCCACCGTTAAGCTGGGCGTTTCGCACTTCTTAGTTACGCGGCTCTTCCAATGCGAGAAGCATGAGAAGAGCGATTTGTGTTTCAGGTGAAATAGACTGCTTCTTGTTGTATTGTTGATTGGCTCATTTGCGTGTAGTGAAGTGTGTGTATTGAGATTAATGTTAATACACTATGCCGTAAAACTGCAATACGTAAATATTGAGCAGAAAATCTCCTACAACGACAAATTTTTTGTGTCCGTTCACGCTGCCGAACGAGAACTCGAACCCATACTGAGAGGGAGTCCTGTATCTTAGGGCGAGCCAAACCGGTCTCGCCTTAACCCACTGGAGCCAAAAAACGTGAATATAATATTATATATATATTATATATATATTAATATAATATATAATATATATATATATACAATATATATATATAATATATATATATATATTATATACTATATATATACTATATATAATATATATATATATTATATAATATATATATATATATATATAATATATATATAATATATATTATATAAATATATATATATATATATATATATATATATATAATACTATATATATATAATATATATATAACAAAGTTTTTTAAAATAAATTAAAAATTTTACTATACACGAGTTTCTTCTTCTGACAATTTCCTGAAAAATAAAACAATATATATATAATAATATATATATATCTATGGCGATTGGTGAGAAAGGTATAGTCCTATATATTATATACTAATATATATATAATATAAGTAATATAATATATTATATATATATATAAATCGCACCCCTTGCGCGATTGGTGAGAAAGGTAGTAGTCCTACATAACATCATCCATAACCATAAAGGTCCATAACCATATATAATTAATCATCAGGGGCCGAAAGGAATTGATGCTATTAAGGTTTAATAGGTAGTGGGGAGGGGAAATAGAAAGAATAGTTACAAGGTTAATAAACATTACACTACGAGTAAGAATGTGCTTAGCCGTTAAGTCTGGGGCCAGCGAGAGTAAAATGAACAAGCGCAAAGAATAACAAATAAGCACAATGGTAGATAGACAACGAGTTAAAACTCAAATCCAGAGGAGAAGAGGAAAAATGCGATAAGAAAGTTTACAAGAAGCGTCCTGTTTAATAAAGATGGTACAAAGACACGCAACAGTTCGATAAAAGAAAAAGATTGCTCACTCATTGAGAAGCATTAGAATTGATACAAGCGAAAGGCCTAGAACCAAAATCGCCTATTCGAAACTGGCCGCAAGGTCCGCCGAAACCCGGAAAACAGCGGTCAAAAAATGAAAAAGGACCAAGATCGCAGCGGTCGTAGGATAAAAAAACTTTGCGTAAAAGATTAAACGAAAATATTTTTTATTTAAAAAAAAAAAAAATCCAATTAAAATGGGAAACTCCTCAAAGTCATCCCATAAAAGATTGTTTAGTAAGAGAAACAATATCATCTTTCCAAGAAGAATTTAAAAAAAATAAAAGACGAAAAATATTAAGAAGCCTTAAAATTTTTCTTTTTTTTTTTTTTTTTTAAATAGACTAACAATATAATTGTGAATAAAGACATTATAATCAGAGCAGATAGCATAAGTAAAAGCTAACAGAATTTTCTTGAAGAAATTAAAAAGCACAAACCTATATGTTTCTGACTAGTCCAATTAGAAAAATCAAAGGAAAAAAACAAGAGGTTTTAGTTAAACTAACAAACAAGGTAACGTCACAACCTTGACATCTGAGAATTTAAAAGATTAGAGTTGAAGACGACACCGTTCAAAGGAAATGGAAAGTAACATGAAAGAGGAATAGAAAACAAAAAAAAAAAATAAATTAGAACAATTATAATTAATTATATAAGATGGAAGTATGTAATATAAAAATAGGAATGTGTTGAAGAGATTATATCATTTAACGAAATAGTTGGAGAATAAGAAAAGGCAGGGAGATGGGAATAACAGACAAAAACCCATGCAAGGAATGCCAAACATACTGTTGGCATTAAAGCGAAATGAAAACGGTTGGCGTCTAAAAAACTAAACTAAAAAGCACAGATTGGAAAAGGAAAATAGAAGGAAGAAGGGAATATAAATAACTATAAGCGAATTTTGAAAATCTAATGGTGATATAGAACCAAAACTCTATTAAACTTCCAATGGTGTCTGGCAACAGTAAACAAAACTATCACACCGAACATATCGCCAAGAGCAGCAGGACCCAAAGATTACTTAGGAAAGAAGGCGAAAAGAGCAATAATCCATTTGAAAAGCGCCTCACTATACAGAAACCGATTACTGATGCATTTACAGACATTAAGAATAAAACAAGAGATGTTTCCTAACCCTCCATTTTTCAAAGGATCTAAATTCGAAGCAAAAAGTTTGGAAAGACTTAGGGAGTTAAAACGAAAAGTGTTTGAAAGAGGTCCCTATTTACGATCACAAGTTTGACGAAAGAGCAAGATAGTTATCGTACAAAAACGAAGTCGAAATACTGAGAAAGGTAGAGAGATAAAAAGCTCGAAAGACAAATGTTTTGAAAAACCACAAAAATGATACCGCTTAGGCCGTTCTTAGTATGAAAATATCAGAGAGCAGACAATAACTTAAATCTTCAGGAAGATAAATTACTATTAATTAGCGAATAAATGAGTTGGAAATGGCAGAGATTGAAAAGAATAAGAGAAATAATCTTCGCCGGAATTGACTAGGTGGAATTTAAGGCAAAGATTCCTGATAATGACAAGTTAAAGATTTTATGAACCACGAAAATATATACAAAAAAACCGACATAACGTCTGTGTAACTCTCGGAAAGGAAACTAATATGAGGAAAAGGAAAGAAGGAAAGAAAAGTAAAAAAGTTCTTTAGGTCGACTTTTAGGAAAAAAAATGCCGAAAAAAAAGCGTGTGAGGAAGATAGAAACACAGCAAAATCATTTCTATTGCAATCCACTCAAGAAATTTTTTTTTTGTACAATTCAGAGATGAAAAATATAAGTCGTACAGTTTCTAGAGTTTGAAAGAGGGATGATGGCACCAGCGTCCCTGTAGAGCAAATAGCCCAATAGAAACATGCAACTAAAAAAAACTTTTTTTGAGTTCAAGATGCGGAAGTAGAAAGAAATGCACACTTCTCCAGGAGGAAATGACCAACCTCGGTTGGGTTCATTGCACAGTCTCGAGAAGACCAGGCCACCTCCCATCTCTCTCTGTAGAAAAAAAAAC
>JABUQX010052876.1:0-5000 GCA_015478945.1 Trachelipus rathkii
TGTGGCTCTTCTAGAGGCTGAACATATATATCTATATATATAATATATAATATCATATACTATTATATATATATATATATATTATATAATATATATATATTATTATATATACTATATATATTATATATACCGTAATATATATATATATATAATTATATATATAATATATATATATATATATATACTAACTATTATATATATTATATATCATATATAACTATAAATATATATATACTATATATTATACCGAAATATATATATATAATATATATATATATACACGGCCCTATATATTTATATATATATACATATATACTATATATATATATTATATATATATGTAATATATAATATATATATATATAATAGTATAGTAATATAATATTATATAACTCATATATAATATAACTATAAATATATTGATAAATTTATTAATTAATTTAATATCTTTTTCAGAAAAGACAATATAGAATAACAATTGTTTTATAACTTTTATTTTTGCAATTCCTATATTAAATATTTAAAGACTAGAAGCACATAAAAAGAATTAAAATATTTTAAAAAAAAACAATCATATATCTATAGAGAGAAAAATAAAAATCAAAAGAGATAAAAATCGAAAAGTAAGAAATAATAAAGAAAATTTATAGAAGAACAAGTTCATTATACAATGACAAAATTATAAATAATAAAGGAGAGAAATGAATTTAAGGGAAATAGAAGCCAGAAAATTTTAACCCTACATCAGTCCACTTATGTCTGACAGACTGTAAATCTTTTTATAAAAAATTCAAAATACAAATATTCCTATAAATTGAAATTGGCCCCAAAAAAATTCTACATGTTCAAAATGTAAAAGCACAAATGAATAGGGAAATGATGCAAATATACAATGAAAATTAAAAAAAGCAAAAAAATTGGCAATAATTATTTTATAAAAATTTCTTAAAATTGCGGTCTACTTGACATAAGAAAACCGTTAATGAAATGTTTTAAAGCTACCCGTTCTATGGTTAAAAAAGAAGATTGACAAACTATTACTTACAACAACTTTTAGAAAAAAGAATAAAAGTTGTCAGTAGCCACAAAATTATGTCAGCAAAAAATTATTCTTGTACACTAATAAAAACTAAATGCCAAAAGAAGAAGAAACAACAAAAGAGATTTTATCAATAACAATGGATAAATTGACTAACATGATAAAGGAGACCTAGTAGAAAGTAAAGAAAAAAGAGAAACAACAGAAGAAAGATTGAACTTTAATTAGTACCTAAATTTAGTGGAAAAAGAGAAGAATTTCATTGTATATAATTTATGACAAAGTTAAAGAGTATGGAGAGAAGATCTCAAGAAAAACAAACAAAAATATCACAAATAATAGAAGGTTCAGCAGGTGAACCACTAGAAGTGATTGTTTTTGGATGAAAAAGAATTATGGAGTAAAAAAAATTATAAATACATTGAAAGAAACAGATTTACTGAGATATATAAGAACAAGAAAGTTATCTCTAAAGTACAAAACACACACTGAATATGCAAACAATATGAAAGGAAGAATCCCTTTAGAGAATATGTACTCAAGATATGATACGGCAAAAAGAGATTGTGAAAAACTTGATGATATTAAAATATGTGAAAAAGTACATTCATATGAATTGATCAGTAAATCAAATATGAAAGATTTTGAAAAGAGTTATTCAATAAGATTGAAGGAATTTAAACAAATATATACATAACAACTAAAGAATCAATTAGTAAATATGATGGAATATAGATTGAAGTAGTTAGAAAAAAGAGAAAACTGCTAAGAACATTTGGCACGCGCACGATCTGTGCAAAAAATTGTAACATAGTGTAAATCAATAACCTAAAACTAAAGAATGTTACTGGAGAGAAGGAGCATTTAATTTAAATCACTAATATTTGTAAATGTAATAACCATAAAACCGAAGATTGCTGTTGGAATGAAAAACACAACAATGTGTGTTGAAAATGTAAAAAGGAAGGACACATATAAAAATTATTGTACATGAAAATAAATAACTTTAAAAACTTTTCCACTTTAATATGATATATTTATACAAAGAAATAATGAAACACATTATCAAGAAAAATGACATTCATTATTAATACAGAAAAAGAAGAAAAAATAGGATTAGAAAAAGGATTAGTAGAAAGATAAATGAATTGAACATTTTTTAATAATAATAATGAAAAATATAATGACAATAAAGAAATTAAATATCAAGAAGATGTAATGGCTATTATAGATACAGGAAGCATAGATACAGTAATAGGAGAATTAGGATTAACAAAACTGATTAGTGGATTAACTGATGATGAATTACAAATATATTAAAGACACACAAAAGTTTAAAGATGGTTGTTTTGTATTTTTGGAAAAACGAGTATAAAATATTAAAAGAATATTATTGCCTTGTAAAATCAAAGGAAGGAGTTTTGATCTAAAAATCAATGTAATAGAGGGTGACATACCTTTATTACTTGGTAAATCAGCTATAAAAAGAATGAAACTTTAAAGATTAATATTGAAGATGCAACTGTTGATATTTGATTTGAACCTAATGAAAGTGAAAACATTTGAGAATGAAGGAGGACATTCCTGCCTTATTAATTAAATAGAAAACAAAAGGAAACTTGTTGATGTCAATTTAAAGAAAATTGGATAAAAAGAACAGGATAGAAAAGAAAAATTGAAAAAACTCATAGGACAATTTGCACATTGTGGAATAGAAAAAATTTTTAAAACAAAGAATGCTAATGAAATACAAGTAAATTGAAGAGAGATTTTTGGAATAATGTAAGAAAAGAATTTTGGAGCCAATTATGAGAGAATGTGAAGTATGTAAAAAATAAGAAAAAAAGCTCCACTAAGACCAGTGGTTGGTTTGCCATTAGCAAGTAAATTTAATGAAACAATTCAATTGGATGTTGGTGAATTTGAGAACAATAAATTTTTAGTGATAGTAGATCATGCAACAAGATATACACAGGCAGTATGGTTAAAAGATAAAAGAAGTAAAGAAATTATACAAAGGTTAATTGAAAAATGGATTATATATTTTTTTGGGAAAACAAAGTGGAAGTCTTAATGGCATTATGTCTGATGACAGGACAGAGAATTTCAAATGAAGATATGGACAAAACATTTACTACAAAAATTGAATATCAGATTTAATGTGTACAGCAGCAGAAAGCCCATAGAGTAATGGTTTATGTGAAAAGGTAGTAGGATTACTCGAGGAATCATTATTTTTTCTATCATGTCCTTCCTGTTTTAATTTGTATAGTTTGGCATGGACGATTTTTGCTAAAAATGGACTAACAAATTATTTGGGATATGCCCCTAACCAACTTGTTTTTGGAAGAAATGTAGGAATACCAAGCATAATAGATTGCGATAATTTAATAATGAGTGAAAAGAGAGATACAGATGACATGAAAGAATTATTAGAGACTATAGACCATGCTAGAAGAATATATATATATAGAGAATGAAAGTCCGGAGAAAAATAAAATGTGCATTAAGAAGTCAAATAAGAGAACATATTTCAAAAAATATAAATATAGGTGAAGTTTTTTATAAAAGAAATATTGATAAAGAATGGAGAGGACCAGCTAAAGTAATGTGTAGTGATGCACCGATACCATGATCTCGGTATCGGCATCGGTGATATCGGTTGATATTTGAAGTATCAGTTTCGTTATCGGCAATTTGTGAGAGCTAGCTATCGCGTATCGCTGGGAAGTAATCCACGGATCGGTGTAAAAATTATGCAGATACCAACACATTTTGCCGTCTTTTACTATTGATATATATATATATTATATTATATATAATAATAATATACTATACTATATATAAAATTATATTAATATATATACATATATATATAGTTATATATATAGCATATATACTGATATATAATATATATATATATATATATATCTATCTATATACTAATATTATAAATAAATATAATTAAAAAAATTATAGTACTTCAATCCAATGTGCTATAATTTTCGGAACCATCTTGTGTCATGTGTGCGCTGTACTTTTCGGGAGAAATATTGACGCCAAAACTTAAAACAAATTTAATTTTTCTTGCTAGGTAACAAATGTTTATTTTTAATATTTATTGTGGTAAAAGAAAATTTGAAGGAAAACGCCTATTATTTTTGATAAAAATTATTTAATTACGTTATTTTCAAAAATGCCATAAAGAGTACAATAAAATTTTTTTTTAAAAATTAGAAATTTATAAGAATGTTTCATTCAATAAAATAAACTTTAAATATGAATTTCTTCACAAGATGGATACAACTCCATCACAATAATTGATCAATTACTTTGTAATATAAACCATATGTTATGTTTTTATTTCTGTTTATTCCAAATCGATGGGATCCATCACAACAGCTGATTCCAATTGTTTGTAAACAAATGTAAGCTTGGTAAGAAATCGCGATTGTTTTTGCACGGAATTCGTGCTAAAACTGTGTAAGCACAAATGACGAAAACGAAAACGTCTATATTAATATTTTTATAATATATATATATATATATATTCATATATATATATATTATATATATATATATATATATATAATATATATATATATATATATATATATATATATATATATATATATATATATATATATATATATATATATATATATATATATAATAATATATATATATATATATATATATATATAATATATATCTTCTTCTTCTTTCTTCTTCACCTTCCTCTTTTCCGCCCCAAGATTGGGGGTAAGGTGCTGTACAAGCATCTCGGAAAAGAAAAAGCAGTAGGAGAACATGAGACAAACGCGAAAAGAAAGCCCAGCCTTACGCCCCTCTGTACCATTAATAGTGAGAGCTCGTCACAGACAGAAAAATCCACCCTAGAGGCATCATGGACCGCGACGGGCAGCGTGCGAGCGTAAGTTGATAAATCTCAATGTAAGGG
>JABUQX010052876.1:10000-50000 GCA_015478945.1 Trachelipus rathkii
CCTATTCTGGATCACGTCCGCTCGTGACGCGGACTTAGCGGACTAAAGAGCGAAGTGCCCACCTCTGATATATATATATATAATATACCTATATATACCTAATACATATATATATAAACATCAATTAATTATAATAATATAAATATACTAGAACTATATATATATACTACTATATAATACTACTATAGTAGATTACTCACTATACTTCAACTATATACCATATATATGCTGTACTCTAACTGACAAAATCTCTTCTGGGCCCTCTTGCAAAAAACATCTCTAACAACTTTCTGTAATCTGCCCTATTCACTCATCTTATTCGATTCTGATGGTTCTGTTGCGCTTAACTTCTCCAACTGAAAAAGGCCCAATCATCTCCGCTATCCTATATCTTCTAAGCCCTGAACCCCTGGCAGCCACGATTCTGCATATCCTCACTTCCCTACTCTTTCATGGTGTCTCTCATAGACCTTTGCCTGTGCAATTACATTTGATCAGGTGCATAGGCTCCTGAAATCTATGAACGAAAGAAAGGCGGGTGGCCCGGATGGCGTTCCTCCCGCGAGTTTTGAGGCAAGGAATGCTTCCTGTGCTGACCCCTACCTCCTCGTTCAACTAAATTCTTCCTATGTTTCCAATACAATCACTTTATCCTCAGGTGTTGCGAACGGGCTCACGCAACATGTTCAAACCTGATTCCGACAAAAAGGAAAGCCACTTCTTTGATCTTATAACTAACTACTACGCCCATATAGCTCTTCACCTTGTATTCTATCTAAGATCTGAAACTTCTTCTCACCTCATTCTTAGATCCATCTGCAATCTCATTCACTATACCATCGATCGTTCATTTTATGGCTTTCGGCGCTCGAGGATCTACTGACGTAATCCTTCTATCTTACTGCACTTTATTCGTTTTCCGCATCTAGGAACTATGGAGAGACTTGACGGTGTGCAGCTTGCGAAAAAAATCCACAGCATTTGAACTCGAGGAAAACATATACCACGCCCGTCATTTGCTCACCAAGCTCACCCATCCTTTTGAGGTTTCCTTTCTTCTTGCTTACTTATGTCTAGTTTTGTTTCAAATCGCTCAATATCGGCTGTTGTTAATTGGGCGACTTCTTCTTTTCTGTCAATAGTAGTGTTCCTACTTTGTCAATAGTGGTGTTCCTTATCTCTTACTTTATTCTTACTTTTCAGCTAATGATTTCTCACCTGCACATTCCTAACTATCCATAATATACATATAGCCGAATGACTTCGAGCCCATTCATGATCTATAGAACTATTTCAATTCATATACTGCCCCCTCTTACACACACATATTACTTAGAAGCTCTCGTCTATAATCATATCGATGGTGCGTGATGCTCAGAGACTGACCTGGAATAGAATTCGCTACCAGGAGTGTCCGTATACCACTCAACCTGTGTTCGAAATTCAATCTTAAAAACCCAACTCTGTACAAAATCTCCCCTCTTAACGGTCACCTTCATAACTTTCCCTACCCTTTCGACGTTCCATCGTGCTCTCCATCACTGTTGACTAACTTCAAACCATTTCTTGGGTTTGAAACAAAACACAAAAAAAGTTTCTCGTGATATCTCTACAACGGATTGGTATATAAAATATAATAGACGTGGGAGTCTATACTTAGCGGACTATGAGACTTTTTACTCCATCTTCTCTGGCTACCTCCAGTCTATTCACAAAAGGGACCCTCACTCGCCCTTGTCATGAGACAGTACTTGCTACTCATAATCCTGATGGGCTCTTGTATCATCTGAGGCTTTGGATAACAGGTTGGAGCCCAAAAGAGCCTAAACGCTACTATTATTATCAAACCAACCTGTTCTGTCTCAACTTATCGCACATCTAGACTTAGAACCCTCCTACTCTTATGAACGGGCACGCCGATGTTGGTAGACTTTATCTACTATTACTACAGGAATACCGCAAACCAAACCCACCCAGTGAGCAGGTACGCTAGAGGGAAACTTAATCACTCGCGCCTACAACCACCTATTACGACTCCCATCGTAACACAAGGGAGATGCTGTAATCTGCGCAGAAGTTTATGTGTGAATTGTAACTCCAGACTAGTTTCGCTGCGGTGCTTCCTTCTTTAATGCCACACTCTGTTCATGTGGAATTCTCTTCCATTACTCTGTGTTCCCTACTGAATTTAATCCCCTCACTTTTAACGCCTGCGTCTGATGTCATCTGCGGATTACTTTAGTGGTGAACTTTTGAAAGGATTACAACACCCCCTCCTGAATAGAGCTCTGCCAGTGACAGATGGAGCTCCGGTGACAACTGTAACTCATCCTACAATATATACTATATATATATATATATATATATATATACCTATCATATATATATATATATACAACTATATATATAATATATATATATATACTATATATATATATACATTATATTATATATATATATCTACCACTGATTAAAATAAGTCCTATCTCAAAGGTAACCAAACCTTTTATTACTAACCTACCAGTTAACTGGGACGAATATCCACTTAGCCTTTCTGGTACTTTGTACTAATAAAAATAATGCTTCTCTTGTCTATTAGCTACCACTTGTGCATATCTAATCTTATGGAAATTCACTGCAACTACTTAAAGACATGGGAGGGAATATACAATACTGTGTAACCCAGGCAACCCTCCCCCGGGCCCTGGACAGTGAACCCTGTTGTTCTCTTGGGCTTTCTATTCCTGTTCCACCTTTTTGTTTCCTCCTACAGAGGAATCCCTCCTATTACCCTTCTTCTTACTTAATACACTCTGTAGGGGCCAAAATACTATCATCCCCTCTACTCTGGGAAGCACGAGAACACAAGAATTTAAGCACATACATAACCATAAAACAAAAATAAATGGGCTCTTATACATAGCTTTAAACATCCGTATGCATGCAGTCCGTGCCCAAGAAAGTTTCTTAAAACAAACAAATGAAATGATAGAAAATAAGCAAGCGGAAGCCCAGACAACATCTGCTGTAAAAAAACAAAATAACATAAAAAACTCTCATTCTTATACCTCTCTCTCTCCCTTTCTCTCCCCTCCCATTCTTTCCTTCCAACAAGCTATTCTATAATTAATGCTCCATCCCACCATCCTTACTTTTCTTTTGGTAAAACAAACATCAGCCAACTGCTCCTTCGTGCTTACCCACACTACTTTCCTTATATCACCATTTTCCACATGTTCCTTCATCCACATGATATCCACTCTCAAAGATTTGCTAATAACAGGTGTTGCAGAATAAACCGCATTCTTAAGAGTTTTACTGTCTGTATACATTACCACTTTCAACCTTACTCCACCAAATATTTCTTTCCAACAGTTCACCACATGTATTCCCTCTTGTGCACCTCCAACCAAAGCCAATGCCTCAGCCTCAATCGTAGACCTTGCCACTCTCCGTATACACTTCGACTTCCACACAATAGGACACCTATTCCCCCTATCATCCTTTATCGACACAAGATAACCTCCCTGCACATGAAGTAGGATGCACTTTCCTCCCTTCCATTCCATAAGACGCATTAGTAAACACTTCCACCAATATTCCTTCGTAATTTCGCCAACCATATTCCCATGTTTTCACTTTTCATTCTTCTTGCAGTTCCAATCAATTTTCTCATTTCTTCCACTTTACCACCTTTAAAATACCTACTCCTATCACTCACATCAAAACAGAGATCAGACCTTGTCTGCCCGCATAACCAGTTCATCTGCCCTACCAAAGATCTATACACCACAGTCAATTCATTCTCTTCCATGTCTCTATTACCATAATACTCACGATTATCAGGTATTTTTATTCCATCCATATACTTCTCCTGTTCCAACCACACACCATTTACTTCGTCATGTATGTTTACTCCTATATAATTGAAACCCCTTTTTTCTTCCGATCCTATTTCGAGTTTTTCTTTCATTCGCCTAATTACATCATTCAAGAATCTTTCAGACCCACCAAAACAAAAATCATCCACATTGTACACATTATTCCTATCAACCTTCCCTTTTTCTTCCACCAAAACAACACTGGTTCTAACTTACTCCTAACACCCCCTAATTCTATAATCACAGCAACTACCTTGTCATACCATGCCCAAGCAGCATCTTTTAGACCGTACAGTGTCTTCTTCAGTTCCCAAACATATTTCACTTCTTTGCTTCCTTTGGCATGCATACAACATATTTTTTCTTTTTATCTTATCACCATGTAAAATGGCCGTCTTTATGTCAAATACGATTGACAAATTCCATCTTCCGTTTTTATTATACTGAGACTATATAATCATTTAGAACACATTACCAAAAACACATGTAGTGCTTCTGTCACAAGTTCTCTAAAATACCCTTTCTTCAACCCCTAGCTAGCCAATGGGCTCGCTTTACATTATTCCTTTCTCCCGACCATCGTTGTCTGTCTTATACCCATACTCCATTAAATTTTGCTTTTGTCCAACATCTTTTATAACCTATCTCCATAGCACGTTCTTGACAACCCGCACCAGGTTTATATCAATTTCCTAGTTTTGCGCTGTAATAAACACCTCTTCATCTTCACAATCTCCCTATCAAACCTCCTCCTGTTTCCTCTACACTCCACTCTAATCCTTATAATCAAATTAAAATCAAATCCATTTACACTCTCCGCACTGTCCACATTTGCAGAATGTTATAAGATATACTAGACCCCCATTTTTTACTTGTAAGCTTTACCAGCCCTACTCCAAACTTTTTCATCCAACCTTCTGCCTCTTGTATCTCTATAGTACGGCACTTATACTTCGCCTTTTTCCGCACCTTAATACCACCCTAGTAAAGGTAACAGGGCTGGCGAGTACGGAGTACGTGGGAGTACGATGCACAAATTTCCAGAGGTTTCGGTAGTCGAAAATTTCTGTGCAAAGTGAAGCTCGGAGTCAAAAATCTCCGCTTGCTGAAAAGGCGGAGCGGAAATTTATAAGAATTATTATTATTAGTATTATTGAATAATATTATTATTATTATTATTTATTATTCATTACTATTTATTATTATTAATTACTATTAATTATTATTAATTATTGACAACTGAAAGTATTAAACCTGTTATTTTTAAAATGGCTTGTTTCTATAATAAAAAAGCAAAATAATATTTACTATTGGTTATTCATTTGTTTCCGAAACTGAAGTATATATTTGTTTGTCATGTGTTGCGCTGCACCTGCATCTTTTATCGATCCTTTACAACAGATGTAGCCGGATAGGCTGATTTTACCTATTGCGCGGATGACGGCATAGTAAAAATCACATCCGTCGGATCTGATTGATCGAGGATTTTAAGAGTCTTAGCTCCCTACATAACCTCATCCATATATATATATAATATACTACTATCTAATATATATTATAATAATATATATATATATTATATATAATATATATAATATATTCTTCTAGCTTGAGATATATATATTCCTTCTGAAGCTGAGAGGAGAAGGTTGTCTTTTGTACAAGCTCCCGTTGGGAAATTAGGTTACGTGAGCTTTGAGTGCTGAGTCATTTCGTGTGATTAATATTTAAATCACAAGTGCTTATTTCTTAAATCACAAGTACTTATTTCTTATATGTTAATGTAACATATTTATTTCTTTAATAATTACGTATCTCGGTGGCATTGTTGTCCATTTAATTGATGAACCGTGTATTATAGTTAATCTAGCAAATGGTGAAAAGTATTTGTCTCAATTTCCATAGCGTATTCCTCACAGAAGAGTGAGTATATTCGACTTTTTAGATCAGTGTAACGCAGAATAAAGTGTACACAAATGTGATATTTCCAAGCATATTTTACTTGTCGTGATGAAAATATATATAAACTATCTATGATCTGAGAAGAATATTTATATGTAGATATATTTTTTTCTCGTGTTTGCACGTATAAAGAAGAAATCTACAGAAACTCCATGTATTTTTACTCATGAAAAATCTCTCTCTCTCTCCGTTGTAAAGCTCACGTATATCAAATATCAAATATTTAAGACTCTCACTCGTATCAATTTTGCAAGTCTCATCCATATTTCTATGATTGTAAATTGGTCTCCACATGTATTTAAGAAGATTGTAACATTTGTAAATTTGTCCTATCTGCAATAAGAATTTATCATACTGACAAATTGAAAAGGACTTCCAGAAAATTACCTCAAACGTCAAACATTGATAGTAACCTAAATATAATTGTGTAAACTAATAATATTGTGATTACATGTGTGTGCGTGTATTTAAATAATTAAATAGAGTTTTTAGTAAGTAATAAAGTTTATGTATATTTGAGAAGATTGTAACATTTGTAAATTTGTCCTATATCTACAATAAGAATTTATCATACTGACAAATTGAAAAGGACTTCCAGAAAATTACCTCAAACGCCAAACATTGATAGTAACCTAAATTTATTATATATTGTGATACTGTGTGTGCGTGTTTTAAATAATTAAACAGAGTTTTTAGTAAATAAATAAAGTTTTAACGGGGGTATATAGTGTAAATTGAGGGAGTGTAGGGTTTAACCTTTTATATTTTTATATTTTTATATTTTTATATTTATATATTTTATATTGTATAGTGTATATTTTATATTATCATTTTAACCTTTTTATTGTTGTTGTATTGGGGTGGGCTTATATTTTTTTTTTTTTTTTTTTTTTTTTTTTTTTTTTTTTTTTTTTTTTTTTTTTTTTTTTTTTTTTTTGCATCATCTTCATTCACATGGTTTTGGAATATGAAATTTGGAAGTATCAAAGGTACCTTTTCTAATATTGCCTTAAGCCTGATTGATTTATATATATAAAAGTAGGGAAAGATGGGGAGGAGAGTGGTAAATCAGGGTGGCGGGGGTTTTTTTTTGTTTTAAAGCAGATTTGGGAAAGAAAAAAGAATCGGGGGGGGTGGGGCGGACAAAAGAGGCGAAAAAAGGGGGGGTTAAAGAAAAAGAAAAACCGAAAGTGGGAAGTTTAGATGAGGAAGTGGGGTTGATGTTTGAGGAAAAAGGTTGGATGTGCTAGGGATAAACAGAAACTAAGTTGAAAGGAAAGAGGGACGATGAATTCTTGGCAGCAACCTACAAAGGGTATGATATTCGGGGTGAACGAGCAGATGTGACGGCCGAGGAGGGGGTGGGAAATAGTTTATGCAGAAAAGAGATGTGGGATAAGGTAAGACCTGTGCTAACCAGGTGAGTTCTAAGGATTAATGTGGGCTAAAAAGTGAAATTCGGCGGGGAAATGCGGGTTTTATGTATGTGCGATACCACGCAGCTGAATGGGACGCGACGGGAGGAGGAAAGAGCACAAGATTTTGGGAGGAGCTTGAATGGAGTGTTTGGGAAAAGTCTTTGGGGTCTATGAAAAACCACTTTGTCTATTGGGAGCATTTGGCAATGCAGGAGCTGGAAGGGAGGGGGTTGGGAAGAATAATAGGACCTTTATGAGGAGGATAGGGGAGAGGATATCCTAAGGAGAAAGTCTGAATAGAGTTGTGTTGTCGAAAGAAAGAATGAAATGGGGAATACGTGGTTTAAAAAAAAGTGAGAATCATAAAGTATAGCCATGGAAGAGTGAGGATGCATATACAGGGGGAAGGGGCGTTTTACTAGATTATTGTGTGTAATAATGGGAAGAGGGATAGAAGGATGAGATTATTAGATGTAAATGTATTTAGAGGGGCGGGGGGGGGAAATCGGATCACTATTTGGTGCCCTATGCCAGGAATAAGGGTAGGGGAGGAGAAGGTGATGGTTGGGAGAAGGTGGGAAAAGAAGAAGTGGAAGTGATAAAGGTAGGAAAAATTGGGAGAGATACGTGTGTGTAGAGGGGTTTAGAGAGAGGTAATGAAGAGGACAGTGAGAAACGTGAGAGGGACGGGAATTGGGAGGTGGAAGGGGGAGTGGAAGAGATTTAAGGAGGCAGTATATGTGAAGAGGCAAGAAGGGTATGTGGAGTAAAAAGGGTGGTGCAATGCAGAAGCAGAAAGGGAGTGAATGGCCTGGAGATGAGGAGGTGCAGATGAAAGGTTGGTAAACGAGGAAAAGGAGGCCTATGCTAAATGGTTGGGACAGTAGGGAGAAAGATACGTCTGGGAGGAATATAGAAGGATTAGAGGTGGAAGCCAAAGAGACGCGGTGGCAGAGGGCGACAGAGAAGAGCAAAGAGGGAATGAGTGTAGAAGAGTGACCGGAAAAGTTTGAAATCGGGGAGTAAGAATGTTTCTGGAAAGAAGTTACTAAAAAAAGGAAGAAGATAGGGAGGGGTTGGGGAGAGGATTAAGGAGGAGATGGGGAGTGGAATAGGAGGAGAGGATAGGGTGAGGAAGAGGTGGGGGGAGCACTTTAGTGGACTATTGAATGAAGGGGGTGGGGTAGGGGAGGAAGAAATGCAAGAGGTGAGGATGGGAAATGTAGTTGGGTCCAAAAAGGAGCGGAGGAATGAAATACAAATGGAGGAATTATTAAAGGGCTGTGAATAAAGGAAAGAAAGGGAAGTCCGCAGGTCTGGATGGTGTGAGAATGGAAATGATGCAGAAGGGAGGTAGAGGGGTGGAGGAATGGCTTTGTATACGTATTGTATAACATATTGTTGGAGGAGTGGTGAGTACCACAGGAATTGGAGGAGTGGTTGTTTGGAGTTCCTGTGTATAAGGGGAAGGGAATAGGATGGAAATGTGGAAATGAGTAGAGGGGTATATGGATCATTTAAGTGTGGTAGGGAAAGTGTACGGAAGAATATTGGATGTGAGGAGAGAGTAAGGGGTTATACGGAGGGGAAATGGGGGAGAGAAGAACAAGGAGGGGTTCTAGGGAGGGAAGAAGGGTGTGTGGATCAAGTGTTTACATTAAAGATGGGAGAAAAGTAATAGAGAGAGAAGGGAAAGTGTATGGGTGTTAGTCATGATTTGAAGAAAAATTGAGTAAGAGAGAACAATCAATGAGCAGAATAAGAGTGATTTAATAGGCTCGTGCACATTCACTGAGAGTCGTAAGATGTGCTACGTAGGGAAAAAGATAGGTGGCGGGGCTAATATAGGAATAGGAATTAGGTATAGGAGTATCAAGCGGAGTCGTTCTCTTATAGAATAAAAGTGTTAAGATGAGTGTTGGTGAAGAGGTGTTTTGGTAAGTGAGAGATAGAAATAGTCTTGAGATTAGAGTGTTAGTATAGGATTTGTGAGAGGTCATTGGTGTCTCGGTGCTGTATAATTGCTCGAGTGTCCAACAGTTGGCTATTCAAATCTGTTCTTACTCACAGCACCGATACTAGGTAGGTTGAGTACAAGAGCCGTTATAGGAGGAACTTAGGGTCGCGACGAGAATGAGCCAGGGGTGGAATTATGAATGGGCAATGATAGAAGTGGAAGTGAACATGAGCAGATCTTTTACGAGACTCAGTGTCATTAATTTGCAAAAATTGGGTGATATCGATAACCGTTATTATGCCTGAGAAGACTCTAGATGCGAAGGAGTCGAGGGAGCATTGCATAAGGGCTGTCAAGAGTATTTGGTTAGGAGAAGTCGACTGGAGGAGGTATTGAGAGTATAAGTCGATGCTGTAAATACCGACAAAGGGCCGTTGTTCTGTTTATTATATGATAATTGCTCCTAGGTAAAAAAATAAATCACGGTGGTTAAGATTGGTCTCTATTGGTAGATTAGGAGATGGGATTGAAGTACATGGTATATAGAGGATGGTGGATAGACTCTCGAAGGAGCGCTTTTAAGTAAGGTTGTGAGTCTGAGGTAGCTAGTTTTAATGACGAGTTTTGCGTGTAAAGATAAGGATGTGGATAATAATGAGTTATTAGTATATTTAAGGGGATGGGTATTAGTATAGAGTAATACTATATAGTGAGGAGTAAGGTAGGGTGAGTATGATAAGTGAAGAGTAAATAGTAAGGCATTAATGATATAGGCCGAAGGAATGAGAGCTTTGAGAGGTCTGAGAGAAAATATTGAGAAAGGTAGTGGGGGTATATTCTATCAGTAAGAAAGTCAAGATTAATAAGTAAATTATATGAGAAAAATCTGTGGTACCTATATGTAAGCGGTATAATTAGTAGTATATACGTAGTGTTGAATAACGTGGGGGTTTAGAATATGACTAGGATCCTCTTATGGATATAAAGTTATTATTAGGAATGTAAAATATTTGAGAAGAATAGTGAGGGTTGAGAAGCGGATTCTTATTGATGGTAGATAAGTGAGAAGTTTGAGAAGGTGATTATAGGTAATATAGGGTTGTGAGGGTGATGAAGATGTTAGATATTATAGTAAGGAATATGTAAGTCTGGGTTAAGTATATATAAGATAGCTAGGAAAGGAATAAGTTATAAGTGTATATTGTAGTATAGTAGTTGAGCAATATTATATTTTGTATAAGTGAGAAAAGTACCAATATTAGTATTATTTAGTAAAAGATGTTTTGGGATATATATATAATCGGAGGGGATAGGAAGGAGAGCGAATGGAGGAGACCAAGAAGGGAGGTGGAATGGAATGGAATAATAGGAGTAATTAGCTGGATGAAGGGATGAGATGGGGGATGAGAAGTAGGTTTAGGTAGTGTTTGGACGAGGGATATCAAGATATAGTTGTGAGGGTGGTGAGGAGGTTATGAGGTTGAGGGCTGGAGAATGTAAGAGGGGGTCGCTCGAAATCGAGGTGAGAACTTGTGAGTACGCACACCACATACACTTAATCATACTATCACTACTATATATATATACTATATACCATTATACCATCATTAGTTACAACAATAATAAGTGACTCGTCATATAACTCATTAATAATAATATATATTATAATATTAAACATTATATATAATTTATATATAATTATATTATATAAATTACATATAATATAATATATAATATATATTATTATATGATATATATATTATTAATACTATATATATATATATATATATATACGGTATAGTATATATATATAAATATTATATCATATATATAAATATATTATAATAAGATATATATTAATATAGTAGTAATATATATATATATTAATAATATATATATATAATATTATTATATATATATATATATATATTACATATTAATAATATATATATATATTATATATATAGACATAATATACATCGGAACTAAAATCACTATAATGGGCGCCTGAGTTATTAGGTGAGGGCTAGGGTAAAGTAGTAGCTCATGGCCCCCCTACATATGTTTTGATAATCTAACAATGAGAAATATATTTCTACATTTATCAAGACTTCAGCAATGACATACATTGTAAAACTGCAGCTGGAGTTGCTGCCGTATTTTATATATATATTGTAATTAAAATTCAATCGTTTTATCGGACAAGTAGTGTATCACTTAAACACACGATCATCTACTATTGTATATATATATATATATATATAATTATATATATTATATATTAATATATATATATATTATATATATATATTTACATTATATATATATATAATATTATAATAATATAAATATATATGATATAATATATATTATTAATATATATATATATATTATAATATTATATATTTATTAATACATAATATATATATATATATATAATATATAATATATATATCGAATATAAAGTCCTATTTTTTTCATTATATCTATTAAGAATATCTATATTTGTTGTAGCTGTGGAAATGTATATAAGGGGAGGGCTACTACTGTAATACATATAACCTACTTAGGCCAGTACTTATTGTAACGCCTGAGTACTCATGTATATATATATAATAATATATAATAACATATATATATAATACCTATCTAAATCACTATACAATGCGTGTGTGTTCACTACCTTATATATATACTATTATATAATTAATCTAACTACAATCAGAGAATCGCAAGACGTTTGAAAATAATTCTGAATTGTTATAGTATATTAGATTATTATTTTTAACTATCTCCAATACAACGAGACCTTTATATATAGCTTTTTTTATTTGCTCTACATCTTAAATATATGAGAAAAATATAATATACGTAGAATATTGAGGATTATAATTATGTTTAATGGTAGTAATAATAAAATTTGGTTCAAATAATGTACCTCATGGGAAGAGATAGGAGTAATATGCTTTATGTGCATTGAGAAGCAGAAAGAAGTAGTGGAGGTGAGTCCGAAGAAATATTCTATTTATTATATTAATTAAAAGATCTTTACTGATCAAAATAATTACGTAAACTGGTAAGAACATCGTTCTGTGCACCTAACAATATTTTATCGTGACTCACATAAGTTACAAGTGTCTTTATTCATATGAGACAAGAGCTTACTACTCCTTTTAGAGAGAAGAATAATGATGATATTGTTAATTCTCATTATCATTCTTCAATATGTCGATTTGAGAGATTTTCATTATAGTTATCTCCAATAAACTCATACTCACATTTAGTGCTAAGTAGTTATTTATATAGATTAATGATTGATGTAATATTCTAGTGAAATTAGTTATGGTATCTATTATTTTACATATGGCTATTTAGATTATTTAATATATAATTTAATGTAGTGTGCTTACTTGGATATAGTGTATCCAAAGAGGAAAATGTATCCATGGATATTATGGAACACTTAATTTATATTTGAGACATCAATATTTATAATAAAGATAAAATATTATTTAACTTATTTAATACTATAACTTGCTGCATTATACCTAACATAATTATAAAATTGAGTATATATAATATATCTATTATTAATTCAATATATATATTTATTTAATATATATATATAACATATTTTAAGATTTAAGAAAATATGAGATAAAAAAAAATCCTCTTATCTACTTTATATATAGTATAGATCTGCACGAATTATTATCTTTGGCTTAGTCACGTAATTCTAAAATAATATATATTATATATTATATATTGATATAGGTCAATCGTATTTAAATTAGGTAAGATTTAGAGTAGTGCGCTTATTTTATACAGAACATTATTTATTCAATATCAAGATAGTACACTCATTATTTAATGTGACCTCCTTTATTGTAATATAAATCATTTAGAATAAATATAAAGACATGCATTCATTAGAGGTAGCACTGCAGATAATGCAAACTATATTAACGAATTAGTACCATATAATAACAATGCTCTCCAAAGTAGCTAAGCTAACATAATCATATAATATTAATTAGATTGTAGGTATGAGCAGCAAATTGAGATTTAAAACGAATATATATATATATAAAATATATATAATGACGAGTGTATTATAGTATGTAACTGAGAGTAAACGAATGTTGCTTAGATAGACCCATTATTTTATAATAAATAAAAAATTGTGAGCAATATAATAATATTTGGTTAATTTTTTATCTATTCTACTTTAATATTTTGCTTTGACTACATTATGTGATTAAACGAACAAGGAGTACTGTCATAATACCTAGTCAATTTTCATTATCTCTAGATATTTGCTCAATAATATATTCAAGAGTAATAAAAGCTGTAGAGTATGTTTAGTATCTTGTGGAACTATTTGCAATATATCAAATAGCGGTAGAATAAAAGCTAAAATACACATCACATATGACATTACAGATATGAACTTAATATTATATATTTATAGTGAAAGTTGATATTAATTAGTAATCACAAATTTATTGAAATGAAGTAAACAATCTGTAAATGATTTTATTACTTCACTATCTTTATAGCTAGACGAGTATACAAAGCTAGATCACCTAATATCCGGATAACAGAACAGCTATCGATTGGTGTTCGCTACGATTGATTCAACGGATCTCAATTGTACTGATTGAAAGTAAAATAACTCTCTAGGTACTTTATCACCTCTCACTTAAATCAAACTTAAAGCTAATAAGTCTATATTAATACCTAGAGCTAATATTATTGACTATAATACAGCGATGATAATATGTAACCTAAATAAATACTGTACTATCTATAAAAGAATTATTTTAACGAAATCACTTGATATTTTGTATAAATTAATTTATTATGTAACTAATTATAAGTATTAAAAATTTCTTAATTTAAAAAATGTCTCCTTCTCTATAACATCTCATAGACTTAGGTGAATATAGCGTCTATTTTTGAAGGTTACTCGTAACTACGACTGAGGTTGAAGTAGTGGTCTGCCTACAAGTTATTAGATCAATAGCATATAGTATTGAATAATCTTATATGAGACTTATGAATCGCTTATTGTTAGATAATGGAACACATGACCCATTGACTTATTCACTAAAATAGAGACTCCAAATTCTCAACACTAGAGTTATAGAGATTGCCTACTTAGACGCCTCAGATATACTCCTCTAAGAACGTGTAGTACTTGTAAAGTCTCACTTATCGACGATTACCTAGCTCTGCAGTTCGTAGACTTATTATCAATCAGATATGCGAGAGCTATTATAGAAATCGCCATACAATGAGACATATCTCTCATCTTCTCACAATAATCATCCATGTACGTAAGATATATACGTGCCATATGTTAAGAGCGTACCACTCATGTGAGCACTCACTACATACAGGGACCTCACATATTCGTCCACATATACGCCATACATCACTAGACTAAAAGTAATCACAAACATACTATACGCAGCACATTGCACGCCTTCAATACGACCAAAATATCGAAAGTTTAATTACTAGGTAAGTTAATATATTTTGACAGATAACATGATATGGACTAAGTAAAAAATAGGAAATGTGATAGTCTCTTTTTAAAGGAATTTTTTTAAAAATCTTAAGAATTTTTTTTTAAAAATTTTCATTTCCAAGTTCAGTATCCAAAGGAATTCACAGCTCTTCAGAATTCCTAACATTGCTAGAAAATATAGGTGTCTCGTTTAGATCAATGAGAGATGTAGGTTCATTGCACGATTGTATCGATATGTGAATGCCCAACTGAAAGGTATCACATTTGAAATAAATAAGATATCATTATCTTGATCGTCTCCCTTTTGCATCGCGTGTGTCATATGTCCTATAGTTTAGGATATCTGCAGATAAAATTTTTCGGAAACCAAGATAACATCATATTCAGCACTTCAGTATATATAAGGTGTGTCAATTGGGTGTGGCATGAAAGATTTTTGGGACACTCACGAAATTATCTTGTTTAATGTGAATTGAGAGATATATCTATTTTGTATTATTTTATGATTCTTGGAGATGATTTCACTAGATTACGAATGCCAGTAGAACAACATATATATATATATAGAGTGAAGAAAATATCTAGTTTTAATTAGATATCTTTATAGAAAATAATCGAATAAATCTAATTCAACATGTTTGAGTTACCTTGTACAGCCCCTCACTAAGCTATATATCAAAGTATTATCATTTTCTCACACACTCATTTACATAAAACATCTCTTGCTGCAATTCGAAAGGTACAGTAGTTAGTACCTATTACAACTTAATGTTAAAACGTGGCTAAGATAGTCATACTTACTTATATTATCCCAACGAAAGATAAAATATATATGTATCCATCCATATCCATGACCGTGTATATATATTCACGTCAAATACATCTGTTTAGCCTCAACTCGAACTAATCAGGAAAAAGAGAGATTTAAGAAAGAAATAGATGAAAATATTAAATATTTCATTATATTTTTCCCATGCTAAGAATCAAGACTTTCCCATCAATGATGATCAGCAGATTAAATATTGAGAGAGAGCTGAAAAATATCACTTACATCTACTCTGAGGGTTCCTAGTCATATCATCTCGTGTTGAATTTATAAATATGTCAGTTTCGGAGAGTAATGATGTATTATTGCGAAATTAATTATAAATAATTTACGGTACTGTGTGAGAATTAATAAATGTTTTATATATTAATAATTATTTCTCAATAAACCTGTATTATATATATATTGTAAAACCAAAGCAAATGACAATAATAAAACTAATAAAGATATATATATATAATATTATGATATATATATATATATATATATATAAATCTTATATAATATATATATATTATATATAATATATATATATATATATTCAGTTAATTAATATATTATATAGATATATCATATATATATAAAATTAATATATTATATAAGGTATATATAATATATAAATATATATATAATATATATATTAATATATTATTATTAATATAGTAAGTACCATAATCAATATTTATGCTCTATTATGGTACGTAATGACATTTACCATAAGTGCCTATTAAATTATGAGTTTTTCGCACTATCACTTTTCTGTTATGACTCGATTTTATATCCAACAGCATCAACTCAATATCATAATATATATCAACTATAAACTTATATACACTACCCTTACTTATTTAAGACAACATTCTTACAGGACATCCCTATCCCTTTATAATCCTTATAACGTTAGTTAGGGAAAATAATATAGCTCAACACTATATCAGTATATTCCTGCGTGTCGTATGGAATGAGCGAATATAGGGTAGCGGATGGTATTGTATATAAGGTTGGTACTGCCTACTTCACCTATAACTTATTCTATTTTTGCCAGGAAATATTATATAGTCATAAATTAGTCATATGCCCTCGGAAAAGGATCTGAGTAGATCTAATAGCAGTAACGGCCCTTACTATCCTTCGCGAAACCATGTATTGAACATCGTATCTGTAATATATGTAATAGTCAGAGGAATATATGTTATGAGATGAGTGAGAGCAGATTGATATTACTCTATTAGTATATGAGCAAAATTTCATATAATATTCATCTAGCTACTGTTGACTGAAACAAAAGATGAAAGGAAACGGTGATAATGTAGTGGTGTGGATTGTGAAATAGTGTTTTGTGTTAGCTTAAGAGTGGAAGGAGATTGAAAGGGTGAGATATAGATTGGAGATTTGCAACCTTATCGCATTAGAAACGACTTATGGGGTACAGAGCTATGGTAGTGATTTTGTGTGTAGTTGAGTAATATATATTAGAATTATTACTAAAATAGTTAAATTTAAGTTTGTAAAGGTCTAATAATAAATTTGTGAGTATGGTTGTCACGACATATTATGATCCATTATTAGAGGTATAGTTTGAACACAGATGTATACGTTAATTTATTATGGGATATATATTCAATGTATACTGATATGTTTTTGGAATGGGGGTAAATATAGGTAAGATTATTACAGTATTACTTCATTTGCTAACAAATTATATATTCTGCCTCAATTCAATAGTGATTTTTATTTAACAGTTGTCACTCATAATCACCAACTCATATACTATATATATTATTCCAATATATATACACAGGACGAGCACTATTTCAACGGAGGGGGGTAGTACGCTCAAAAGTTCACCCTTCATATAATATATTTAATATCGTATATAGCGAGCAAATTTGCACTACTTGTTAATGAAGTATGAAATGAAAAGTGAGAGAAAATTAAATATTATATAAAAAACACAGAATATGGAAGTGAATTCCACAGAACACGAGTAGTGTGGGATAAATATGAAGTGAAGCACACAACTACATAACAGCTCTGGAAGTTTTTGAAAACATAGTCAACACAATACTCGTTATAGTCGCTCAGATACAAGCTAACGCTATTGTGTCTATACGAAGGCATTACAATAAAGTGGTGGATATCGACGAGTCGATAAGTTCCTACTTCGAGCACTTGTCCATGGCGGCCGCAAATGAGACACAAAAAAAAAAAGACACTACCTAAGCTCATCCTGTATAGATAAAAATTTTCAAGCATACTAAATCATTCTCAGTCGTATGACCGTGTCTCTCAAAATCCAAAGTGTCTATAAAGCATAGAGCAAGAGTTCCATAGACTATATATTCTGGAAAATGTTACTAAGCACATATTTATGATAATATAGGGAAAGGAGATCTATAATTACATATATCTCTAATTCAGTTGAATTTAAAACAGAGTAGCTGTTTTTTTCCTTGAGGCTCCCTGAAATAAGTGCACGGTAGATTCGAAACTTTAAAGATGAAGACTGATTTTACTGAACGTTATGAGAAATCGTGTAACAGAAACAACGCAATTCGCGAACAGTTCATTAATGCGAAATTGGCCGACACCGTCACTCGAGTACCACATTTTTGTATATAGCTTTTTTGGTGTGATATAAGGATATCACCTTGAGAAGTAAAAAAGGAGGAAAGTTATTCAACATGTCTAATATATATATAAAATTAGAGCTACTTCTCCCGATTGTTTGATAGTTATATGGTATACTTCCATTGGCAAACATTATTCCAAGACATTTATTATTTTTGAGCTTCATTTGCCAATAAACTGTACAAAAATCGAAGTTTCTGAAACCGTCGAATAAAGATAGATTATAGGAATAGAATTAGGTATTTAATATTGTGAGAAGGAGATTTGTAAAAGTTGGGTTTTTAAAGAAATTGAATTTCCACAGATTATTTCTACCATCACGAGAATAAACATCGGAAGATTAAAGACCGAAGAGGCAATTCTAGACGTAAAAGTGGGAGTAGAATTGATATGATTAAAGAATGAAGGGTCGACGTCATCGGAATAATGAGTTGGATAGAGTTTCAGAGGGTGCAGGTGAGTAAGGAACATCCATTACTGGAACAAGAAAAGATGAACGAAGTACGCCCATCAACGACCTCCCGATCATTTGAGACCGACTTGTGGAAAAGATAAGTATATGAGATTTATTTAAAGTATATGAGCAAATGAGAGGGAAGGTAAACCTCTCAGGAAGGTTACTGAAATCATTGGATGAGCATGACATACTAGCGTGCCATTATACTCAGGCGATCGCACAGAAGAAGAGACGATGATAGTAGAAATGTCAAAGATGAGCACGAGACAAGAGCACGCGCGAGAGTGCTTCCGGGAGAGTGAGACCGTACAGCTAAGCCCGGACACATAGTTCTCCAGCGTAACACTCAAATGAATTATATCCTGTAGGATAAATATGATATATAATTAGTATTGAGCTCGCGCTTACATATATAAATCACTTACGTGAAATACGAAGCCCGTACTGAAGCGAAATTCAGAATATGAGTTCTCAGTATGATTACTCATAATAGATAAATTGATATTGATAAGAGTGAGGTTTTACCAAAAAGATTACTATTTAATAGAATATACTATATGATAAGTAGACTATAATAAGGTAGCGTTAACGTATAGTAATAGGAATACAGTAATACGGTACTTTATCACTTTTTTTACGAGGAAATAGGTCATTGGACATTGATGAGAGTTCCAAACACTCTAGTGAAGTGAGTGAGATGAGGAAAGCCTAGTATTTAATATATATGAGAGTTAGTAGCGTATATATCATACTAATATCCCTTGTGAGATAAGAATAATGCTTTCGGTCACTGACGCGAGAGTCTTCTTCTAATGATTCTAAAGAGATTATAGCCTTTTTCAGTTGGAGAATTATAAACATTCTATAACATAAATATATATATATAGTATATAATTGATATATAAGATTATTGGACCTAAGTTGCAGTATATGGTAGATTTAAAAATATTATAGAGACTGAATCTCCATTCATAATCAAAAGTATGTTTAAAATGTTACACATATATCAAGAAGCCATAAGATGAAAGTATCACAGCTTTGAGCTCGTCTGATAGAGTATCCCTGCAACGTAATTATCCTAGCTGAATAAAATTAGCGAGAGTGATAGGAGAACGAGAATGCATAATTATCCCTACTCCTCATCAAGGGAATTAGAGTCATTCTTGTACGAGTCTGTAAGCGCGGAGAAATCGGCCAGTTAATGAACAAGCACCTCTCCCGCAACTCCTCCTCTGTCATATCATTCGTGCACTCTCACTCTGCACATACTCATCGATATCTATATTATATAAGGATTATTAGTTTTAGAATAGTAATTGAATAATATGAGAGATACAGTAAAATAAATTTAGTACTGATAGAAGTAGAATAATGATAACCTCTCCTCCATCTAATCAGATTACTAATAGTGCACTCTACCTCACTACTTATCTTTATTTATAATATATATATATATATATAAATACCAGTTAAGCCAATTTATTAAATAAAGTTATATTTTTATATTAGTATACTATATAAAAAAAGGATAGTTTGGCATTCCACTCATAATGAACACTGGATTTCCAGATCTGTTGCGTTGTTTTCTTACTATGAGTACTGGAAAAGTATTCATATACTATTTGTAAAAGCTCATCCTCTAAAGTCATTTACCGGTCAGTTTACTCAGGAACAAAATTAATATAAACACATCTGTATTGAGGTATAATCTATCCCCTCGAAATTAGGTTTGCCCTAAATGATCTTGTCCCTATTAAATCGTCCTCTGAAGGTAAAAATTATGTAAGGAATTGTGAATATGAGACACTTTGAATTTTTAATGCAGCGTATGACGAGATCACACAAACAGATTCTGAGTACGGCAAAATTTTAAATGGAGTTATGAGTTTTTATATATATCCTTTTTATTTATTGTGTTTGAAAATATTATTATATTATATAATTATTATTATTATTATTAATTATATTATATTTATTTATATATATTATTATTTAATTTAAATTATTTATATATATTATTTATTATGTAATTATTATTATGTAATTTATTTTTAATTACAATATAAATTATTGATAAATACTGAGCTTATATATATAATATATATATAAAATATAATTTTCGAGAGGTTGATAATATATATATATATACTACACATATATATTATATATGATAACCCCTACATGTCTACATAGAGCCTTGTAATATTAATATATATTAATATAATATATATATATATATATATATTAATATATATATATATTAATTATAATATATATATATAATATATATATTATAATATATTATATATATATATATATAATAATATATATTATATAATGATATATATTATATATATATATATATATATATATATATATATATATTAATATTAATATATAATTATATATTATATATATAATATATATATATATAATAGATATACTAATATATAGATATAGAGAGAGATATGTATAGAAGAGATGAGTAACCAAAATCTCATATTTAGAAATGTATTTTTATTATTTTCAATAATTACGTAATATATATAATATTACATCCTAGTCAATCTATATATATATATATCAATAGGCAAAATTTGCTGACTAAATCGATATACTAATCGTGAGAGTACTCATATTATCCGTGAGTGTGAGGCTATACAAAAATTATTTTATAATAATCTTTTCTATTTCATACTTTATTAAGTTTAAATTGCAGCTAAAGTGAGGCTATATCAATATATAGATAAATAATATGTGTTGATAATATTATATATTCTACTAAACTATGACATGAGGTGAGCGATAAGCTACTCACTATTCCTGGGAGGTTGTTTATAATATATATATTATATATTTAATATATATTTAATAATTATAATATAATAATACTATATATATATATATATATAATATAATATATATATATATATATACTATATTATATATATATATAATTATATAATATATTAATATATACTATATATATATATATATATTATATATATAATACTATATCTATATTAATATTTATGATGATATATATATATATTAATTTTATATATATAATTAGTTTAATATATTTACTATATATATATATAATATATATATAATATATATATATATTACTTTCTTTATTTATTTTTATTTCTTTTATTCTTTAATATACTAAAATATATATATATATATATTCATTTATCGTAATATTCAAATTTTCACTGACATTCAAAATACGTATATGCTCACAGGACCCACCCCATGATGTTTTATATTTTCAGCCATTGTAGGCTGATTATATCTTTGTGTAGCCTGAGTGAGGTCCTGTACATTGTCTAAAAATATATATATATATATATATAATATATTAATATATATAATATATTATATACTATATATATAATATAAAATAATTATTAAATATAATAATATAATATATTAATTATAATATATAATATTAATATACTTATAATATATTAATATTATATATATTATATATATAATATATAATATATATATATATATAGTCACTATTTATAATATATTATTTTTTAACTTAGCATTGTATAACTTATAATTTGTAAATATTTCAGCATTTAAAACTACAATATATTATAACATTTCCAGAAGACATCATATACTCCTCAAATATACTTACTTCCTCTAGACCGCCTATGTTTCATGACAGGTATTAACATACGTACAGAGTGCTATTGTATCTAAAATATCTCACACACGTGTCAACAAATGTTGGTTTACTAATCTGTATTTCAATTTTATACCTTTCAGTTTATAATACCATCATCATGAAGCCAATTGTCTTATGTTGTATAAAAGACGCTATAATAATAACACATAGAATATTGAAGTTAAATTTAGAAGCGTTATTATTAGCTATCCATTGTAGCTCATCGTGATGAATGAAAGGGCGTATACACTCGCTATTTTAGTATGACCTATTTATAAACTATGAGAGTGATATTTGGATGTAATGTGTATGGAGGTATTGGTGGTGTGTGTGTCTTGTGTAATGAGCGTAATGTGTCGGTATGTAGAGTGTAATAGTGAGTGTATTGTGGTACGCTGCTTAACAGTGAGTAATCTTCTGAAAAAAAATGAGTATGGGTTATTTTATGCTTTTAGTAATGTCAATACTGTGATGTCTCGGACAAATATATAATGAGGAATTCAAAGTATTAAACACGTCGTTAGCGGTCGCGTTTCTAAATGCCTCACAAACGCTAGTTTGTTGAATGGGTCAATGAATAAGTCAATGGGTCATTGTTCCATCTACATAAGCGATTCATAAGCTCATATAGATTAAACAATATGGCTACACTATTGACACTACATGCAATAGGCCAAGCGTTAGTTATGCGCACTCTTGTCGAGAATATCAGCACCTCACTATAGTCGTTCGTAAATATGATACCTATAGGAAATGGAGAAAAAATATAAGTTATATATATTACAAAGAACAAATTGTTTGGGCTAATGAAATTTGTGAGATATCAGAGTGAAATATATAAGGTGATAAATGAATTAAGATGTGACTACTCCTTAATAAGAGAATGGCTAGGGGTTTATGGTATATGTAGGGTAGAGTATAAATGGTTTGAGAGTAGTGTCACGGCACTACTGAGGAGCCTAGGGATAGATGACTATCTTATAATACATTGACTAGATTTATTAACCATTAGAATAATAATATAGTGATACTAGTAGCCCGTCGCGGCTATCCCTATGATGTCTCTAGGGGGATTTTCTGTCTGTGGACGAGCTTTATATATATATTCATTAAAATTATTAAATGTATATCAAGGAAGGGGGCGGTATAAGGCCTGTGAGCTATTTCTTTTTCAGAACGTATATTATATGTCAACTGTTCTTAATATATTACTATATAATATACTATTATTATTTATATCTATATATTATATTCCGATGCATTGTACATATATAATAGGATATTTTGTACAACTACTAATATATTATATATATACCCTAAATCTTGAGGGTATACTATAAATAGGAAAAGGTAGTAAAGAAAGAAATAGAATATAGATATATTAATTATATATATATATATAATCATATAATTATATAGTATTATATATAATTATATATAAATAATATATTAATATATAATATTTTATATATATATATTATTATATATAGATATATAATTAATATATAATATAATATATATATATATATTATATATATTATTTAATATATATAAATATTATATATATATATTATATATATATATATATATATTAATATATATATATAATATATATAATAATATATATATAATATACTAATATATAATAAATGAATATATATTAAAATATATAGAATTATATATATTATATAATATAATATGAATATAGATTAAATATTCATAATTTAATATAAATATATAACTATATATATAATAATATATATTATTAATATATATATATATAATTTATATTAATACTATATATATTAATTAATATAATACCTGTAGTTTACCTATAAGCAAGTAGGATTGTATTTGATGAGAGTATTCTGATAGTTAGTATAGTATACTTTGAGACTTGACAGAGAAGAAGTGCATAAGACTCGTGGAAGATGAATATAGAAGTCACTTTATTTCTTTCGTTGAGAAGAGAATGGTTAGGAAAGTTACTTTCGTTCCAGAAGACTTTACCAGAAAACCACCCAAGTTTGAAAGGTTTATCAGACCTATGGCGTTAAGGTTTAAGAAAGCACATGTAACCCATCCAGAACTTGAGAATAAAATCATCGACAGAAAGTATGAGTTTAATATGATATTCAGGAGTCGGTAGATTTATTATTCAAATATGCTTTAAAGGAGTTTATAAAGTATCTGTAGAATTAAAATTATATTACTAAAAAAGAAAAGAGATTATTAAACAAAATTTTCATATTATTTAACAGTTAATAGATTAAGTTAAGTCAAGAATTAGAATGTAAAAAAAAATATATTATTGAACGATAGGGTTGGCGGAGTCGGAGAGTTGGGAAAATATATTTTTTGTATAGAGAACACTGACTATCCATACTACCAAATACCCTTGAGTATTTAACCTAGAATATTATTGCTAGTAAGTGAATATGTGAACTATATATATATAAATAGATAACTATAACACATCTATTACTGCTCAACAAATTTACTTGTTAGCAATAAATAAATAATAGTGTATATACCAACCTATATATATATATATTATGCTATACTATATCCTCACCCATACAATGACCATCAACCTATATATATATTATACGAAGTCTGATGAGTAAAAAAAAATAGGCTATTATATGTTAATATAGAATAAATTAAATAATTACTTAATAAGAAATTATTAATTTAGAATTTTGAAATATATGAATATAAAAAATCTTTATAGCTTTTAAAGAGAGTGAGTAAAATAAGTGCTTAATTGTGTGATGAAACGTGAATTCTACCATATTACAATACGGCAGCAACTCCAGCTTGAAAGGTTCTTTGCACAATTTATGTCATTTGCGAAGCTATAAATATATATATATTATTACTATAGTATATATATTACCACTCGAGTATATATAGAGATATATATAATCTGACTATCTTATATATACTATATATATATATAGAGACTATCGTATAATATATATATAATACTTAATATACATATATATATAATATATATAATAATATGTATACTCACTCCAGCTATACACGTACAAAACACCGTATTAACCACCTATGATATAAATGAGTCCATTGTAACATTATATGAATAAGTATATTTATACCCATGACTAGAGTTCTGCAAGATGTATTAAAAAAGAAAGAATAATATCATAAAAGTGATTCAATAATATTTAATGCTATATTTTTATACATCATAAAAGTATTTAGTGAAGATTTCCTAAAATACCTAATAAATTTATCTTATTCTGAAGAAAGGATTATAAGAATTAAAAATGGCAGAACATATTTATTTCATAGTAAAAATATTTAATTTCTGACTTTTATTATTGTAATTATAATTACTTTTTAGAACTGACTCAATTTATGTAATACAATAGTAAGTGTCCTTTGAACTATACTGAAAAACATATATAAGCATGACTCTTTTACATCACGCTTAGCTTATAAAAGCGATAATATTAATGAATAGCCAATATATTGATAAAATGCGTTGCATTTAGAAAATATATGATTTCACTTAACATATGGTTTATATATTATACGACTATTAATACTAAGTATATATACATAGTAAAAAATATATATATTTATATATATGGTATATTGATCTGTTTCTATATAGAGATATATATATAAGTACGGTAAAATATATATATTTTAATATATATTATCTATCATATATATAATAAAATCATTATTTTTCCTTTTTTTAATTATTGAGTTATATTGGTTAGAATAATATATTCTTATGTATACCGCTACTTCCAGCACCTAAGCACGCACTACGTTTTTCTAAACTACACCTCTAAAGTGCTCACACTTGTAAGGACATCAATTACATAGTCTTCAATCAATAATCACACTAAACATTACGATTATATATTATATATGATCAAACAAAGGGCTCATAAGATACAATCTCATATATCGTTCTCAGTGATGTAATACTGCTCTGAACCTCCTCATCTCTCTCAGATAAATAAACATTACTACCATTTTTCTTATGAACTTCTCGTAAAAAAAACTGCGGTATTGACAAGTTCTTCAACGGTTTTATCCTCTAGATGGTGTCGCGTGTTGTGAGATACACTAGAATCAAACAACTAAAATATCACACACTCTTCTTCAAAAACCTTCAATTTTCAAACTTTTCCTGCTCCTCATTGAAGTTCGTGGCGTTTCTTTTCACGTAGACCTATTGGATGGTTCACATTACTCTCACGTGCATCCTCAGACTCTCAATTTATCGTTCTATCTCTCTCCTCTCTTCTCTCTCTCTTCTCTTCTCTCTCTCTCTCTCTCTCCTCCTCTCTCTCTCTCTCCCTCTCTCTCTCTCTCTCTCTCTCTCTCTCTCTCTCTCTCTCTCCTCTCTCTCTCTCTCTTTCTCTCTCTCTCTCTCTCTCTCTCTCCTCTCTCTCTCTCTATCTCTCCGCTTTCTCTCTCTCATCCCTATCACCTACGCCCAGTATGTCGTTGGCTCGTAATTTATCTGTTATCTTATGGTGTCGCTCCACAGCCACTATTTGTTATGTAAAGTCACTAGTATTAGAGTATGGCTCCAAACAGCATTCCTTTAAAAAGTGAGAGTCTAGAGGTTTTTTGTCTCTAATCATACTCTTCACACGCTTCGTCGATTATCTTCGTTCTAGACATTTATTCTATAGCCATGATCGAATTAGTATGCTACAGACTTATCTTAAGACTATCGTCTAATTTAAACTCGAGACACTATTCTGAAACCCTCCAATCGATATTCTCCCTCCATTGAGAAGGGCTCGTGTGACATGCCTTGCTACACAATCTCGTCCTTTCTCTCTCCAACTATCTCACCCCAGACTGTATATATCGACTTTACTCTCTCGAATCTTACAGACTATAGCTTCACTGGATAAGAAGTGTGGTAACCCCTACTTCTATATCTATTTTCCACTACCTCTTGAATTTCACAGCTTCAAACAACTTGAATAAGGGCATGTCGATATTTGAGTTGAATTTGGGTTAGGAATTTCCCCGAATTCTGGGGGAATTTGAAAACCTTCAGCATCCTTATTGGTATGGCCCTCCATAGTAAGAAAATTAAAGTAATCTTATAAGTTATATATTACCTAATCTTCATACGGGTTATAAGAGATTAATTAATCACATATCTATATATTATATATTATATACTTTATAAAATTATATATTAAAAAAATCGTAATAAAAAATCTAAATATATATAATCATTAATCCTAGAATATATCAAGTATAAAGTACTTTATCAACTACTATTTTAGTGTTTATGTTTCGATAATAAATATACCATAAAAGGGGAAGTAGAACCAGTGATTCATTTTTCTCAATTTTGTGCGTTTCTCCCTCTATAGAGTGCTAAAGGTTGTGTGCTCGCAACACCCTATAAAACGTCCTTACATATAGTTTTTTTAATTGACATCCGATACTTCTCAAAATCTAATATAAGATAAAGATTTGTTTTCAAATCGAATTATAATCAATTTTAACAATTAATTCAAGAAAAAAGTTATGATAGATATATTAAATGCTCTTGTGAACTTCCATTAGCCTATTTTATAGCAAATATGTATAGGCCGTAGATAATATAGTAAGCTTTTCATGTGCGCTTATAAAATCGATACTCCCTATCAATACACTGCTCTTCACATGTGCTATTTCACGCTATTTCTCTCGATCTCGTTTCTATCCTTCAAAAATACCTTAAAATGTGGCTTATTTTGATTTAGCACATGGATCCTAACCAGAGACTTCAATTATTTATATATTATTGTGAAATTGATATATAATTAACTTAATTACTTGATATCTAATCCGCAGATATATATATATTATAATATAAAAAAAAAAATTCCATGTAAAGAAGGGGTAGAGAAAAATTATGCTGATGCGGATATCTGCAACACTCTAGTCTTCTTTTTGACAACGGTATTTTCGTTAGCATTTAAGATTAGATTTCATTGGGAAAAGTTTTGTATATTTTTTTTTATTCTCAATAAAACCAAGCGAAAAAAAAATTTAAGTTGAAAACAAAAAAAAAATGTTTTATTGTAACTTTGTAAGTACTAATAATCTGATCGAGTCAGAGTCGAAATTTTGAAATTTGACTGCTGGAATGTCCTCCCTCTAACATATTTTTCAATAGCGAAAAAAAATGAAATTTTGTTTAAAGTTGGAGTCTCGGATCAAAAATTTTTGTTTAATAGTAGTCAAGCATAGAGTCCGAAATCCAAATTCGAATTTAAGGAGTCGGATAGTATATATATATACTATATATCTAAACTATTTTATATATATATATATATACGGTCATGCAAATTTTCTTAGGAAAGGAATTATATATATAATATAGAGAGTATATATATACTTCTAAAAATATTATATAATTTTATATCATTTTCTTATACTACCGCAATAATAGTAATATATAATATAACTATACTATAATATATATATAGCTATACCTATATAACTGCAGAAAGAATTATACTATATATATATCTACTACATCGGATACAAAAAATTTATTTTACGACTCCGCAGCCCTGCTTAATACGTTCCATCCTTCTCCTCTCAGCTTCTTCTTGATCCTCCTCTTCCGTTTCTGTCTCACTGTTCACTGTCACTTTCTTCCGCTACATGCTCCACAGGAGCTCTCACCACTTCATATTCCTCAAATTCATCTTCAAACACACCTCTTCTCTCTGGTTGTTCCACACCGTTATCCTTCTCTTCCTCTTCACCTTCCATATCCACTACCTCTTGTGGTATTCCTGCCAATCTGGTTATATGAATCCTAGACACATCCCTTAAAGTACCTCCATGTTTGACAATTACTGTCTTACCATCTCTTCCGATTACCTTTGCTGGGCCCCTCCACTGTTTATCTATTTCCCTTTTATAGTATACACCATCCCCCATTTTAGCCACTTCCAGATGATGTTCTCGTATTTGGCCCTTCATAGCTCTTTTTATTCTTTCATCTGATTTCTGCTGAATATGTATTTTTCTAGCCAATTGTAATGCTTTTAAATGATTTAACAACCTTTCGCTTTCTGTTCCTAACACACCTAAACTTACCTCTCTCTCATCGGTATAGTTAGGAAACCAGCAATTTTTTCCAAATACTAACTGGTTTGGTGAATAACCACTTTTATTCAACAGACTATTCTTTGCTAATTTATGAAATTTTGAAAAATATGCTAAAAAAAAAAAATGGTCGGAGTTGAACGGTTCGAGTTCGTGTGTGAATGGCCTAACGAGAATGAAGTGGATTATTCACGTTCTCAAAACGTTCTAACAAATTTAAAGAATTGCTTACATTGATTTTTTTTAATTGATGTTTAAGGGTTGTTGATCGTACATAGCATCGCATTGCCAACCCGTCATCTTTTCTCACACCACTGCTCCATACAAAGAACAAAAAACTGGTCTGCAGCAGTGGCCCACTGCACCATACTGAACCTTTCACATAAATGTTTCATCTCTTCATTCTCATTCTGAGTAAATATACCTATATAGTACCTATATATAGTCACATTATAGAGATAAATCATGTACTACTGAGGTGCAACACAAAAAAACCAACTAATTACCTAAATACTATTACTACCCTAATATTTTATTTTTATAGCTTATATTATACTCTATAAATATTTATTTAGATCCTGCTTACTTTACATCTATTATATATCATTATTTTAGAACTAGCAGCATGTTAAGATAGAACTTAGCCACTGAACTCAAACAGAAAATAATTAAAGTCCACGGGTGATGAAATCTTTAAAAATCTGGGGCACCAAAAACACTAATCCACTTCTCCAATATTGCTCTCACAATCTACTTTGGCTCCTTACTCCTTACCCAACTTGCCTGACACAAACTTGTTCCAAGATCCACCATTACAAGAAATCTCTGACCTTCTATTTTACCTAGATCCATTGCCACTGTTTCATTAAACCGTCGTGCTAGAGGAAAACCTACCACTGGACGTCTTGGAGTCTTTTGGAATTTAATGCAAGTGATACAATTATCATTAACCCTATTTATACACTCCTTTATCCTTTGACACTCCTCTCTACTAAAACCATTCCCATAAGCGTCCCTCATTAAGTCCCATAATCTCCCTTTGCTTGGGTGACCGAATTGTATATGAAGTTTATCAATGACCATGCCTCTCTTATCGTCTTTCATCAACTCATCCTTTATATTTCCTATCCACCAGACATCCCTCCTCACACCTCCCTGCAAGGGTATCCTTAAGTGTCCCTAATCGTTAACCCAACACTGAACCTCCATATCCCCTAATGCACCTATGACCACAGTATTCTTCTTCACATTTATTATCACACCAAGATTTTGTAGAGATTCATATCCTAATAACCAAGGTACATCCCCTGTCACTAATTCGGTTCTCAACAAAAACTTTCTCTCTTTTATACAACAAGGAACAATTAATCTTTTCTTGTTGTTTCGCCGAAGACATAACTCACACTTATATCTTCCATAGATTCTTTCATCTCCTTTTTCTCTTCCATACTCAAACTTCCTATCAAGCGGCCTAGTCACTTTTCCCCAATAACATTCCTTGAACACCCAGTATCTACAATGGCACACATTACACCATATTCCTCATCAAAGGTCTCACTCTCTCTTGTTCCAGCATCAAATAAATACTCCTGTTGTCTTTCTTATGTTCTTCACTTACTCTCACTTTATCCTTACTCTCACCCTTTCTCTTATTCTTTACATTCTCAGGACATGCAGCAGCAAAATGATATATCGAACTACATAGTAAGCACTTCATTATCTGCCCATACTTATTCCTTCTATTCGTTCTTTTATCACCACCAGAAAATCGATTCTTACTCTCTTCCATCTCCTCTTTTCTCCTATCATCTGCATTCATCCAACCACTTAAATGTTTCCTCTTTTCTGCTATGTCTCTTCTATTAATTCTTCATCTTTCCTTTTTCCTTTAATCTCCATCCCACAAGTAAAGCCTCCTTAAAATTCTTAAATAACCCACTTACCTTTACCACCAATTAGCTAACAACCATTCTGTCTTTGAACATCTATCACTTTGCACCCTTCTAAACATAATGCACGAGCGAGTGTGTAATATCTCACCTAATCAAACTTTTCCAATTCCATCTCTTACATTACCTTTCAATAAACCTCATATCGATTCACATACTCTTATGCTTTCCTTGTGCTGTCTTTTAATATAAAAAAATTCCAGTATTCTGTCATACTTGTCCCTTTGCTCCTCTTTACCATACCTCTCATCACAACACAGACAAATCTTTCACACATATCATTTCTATCCCTAGTTCTTGTACCTTTAAATCACATACAGTCTCAAATACTTTTTCTCCCAGACTTAAAATGATCTCACCTGTGGGACATTCACGGTTCTTCCCCTCCACCAAATACCACCACTCTACTCTCTTCTTCCATAATTCTTTTAAATCTTTGAAGAGTAACTCCCTTAATGCATCATCTAAACACTGGACACAACCTTCTACTTCCTCTTTCACCCTTATCACTCTTTTTATCACCCATTGTGTTCTACCAAAACCCCTCAGAGCGTAGCGCGAAACTATGCTCTGCTATCACTGATTAAAATAAGTCCTATCTAAAAGGTAACCAAACCTATTACTATCCACCTATGTTAAACTGGTGACGAATTCCACTTAGCCTTCTGGTACTTTGTTACTTAAATAAAAAAATATGCTCTTTGTATAAACATACCACTGTAGCTATCTAATTTAGGGAAATTATAGACTACTTTTAAATTAATGGAGGAATATACAAATACTGTATAACCCAGGCAACCCTCCTACCGGGCCTGGACATGAACCCTGTGATTCTCTGCCGTGTCTTTTCTATTCCCTGTCCAACCTTTGTTCCGTCCTACAAGGAATCCACTTCATTCCTTCTCTCTCACTTAAGAAACTCTTTGGGCCTCCCAAATACTACCATCCCCATATCTTGGTAAAGAGAGAAACAAGAATTTAGCAATATAAAATAAACCAAAATAAATGGTGCTCTTATACATCATAGCTTTAAACATCCGTATGCATGCAGTCCCGTGCCCAAAGAAAGTTTTATAAAACAAACAAAGGAAATGATAGTAGAAATAAGCAAGCGGAACCCAACCAACATGCCTGCGTAAAATAAACAAAAACAAAAAAACTTCTCTATATTATATAGATATATATGTTTTATATATTATATATATTATATAATATATATATATATACTACATAATAATACTATAGTATATTATATTATTTTATATATATATTATATATATATATATATATATATATATATATATATATGATATTATACACGTTGGTTAACTAATAACTAATATTATAATAATATATATATTATATAATTATAATTAGTAATATTTAAATAAATATAAACTATATATATATATATATATATATATATATATGGATAAAGTGATCTTCGGGGATATCGTACCTTGACATCGAAGAATTGTATTAAAGAGGTAAAATTAGATAATCAGTGTGGTTGGTAAAAACATTGTCTGCCTAGTGACTTGTATCAGGTAGTGACGCGGTTATAAACAACTACAGTAAACTGCGTGCTCTTGGAAAAACCCATACATACTAAAATCAATGGCAACATTCGTACCTTAATAGATCATATGTCATCAAAAAAGTTCACTAACCACGACGAACTTTCAAAGCAAGTAGATAATATGAATCCAGTGTAAAACTAATCGAACTTGAGTAAATAGAGGACTTTCATGAATATGAAGAAGATGATACGAAATGGAAAACGATGATAGATAACTTAAATGAGAATTGGTAATAATATAGAGATGAAATGAATTGTTCAAAAATTATTAGATGATGAAACTGATGTAATGAAAAGGAAAAGTCAAAATGAAAATAAGAGAAGAAGAAAATGACATAGAATTGTGATGAATAATGAATAAAATTGATCCACTAAATGTGCAAAACGGTGAGAGCCCCAAGGAGGGGTCCTAGAAAATAAAAAGAACAAAGAATGCAAGATATATTAAATTGCTATTCGTTCCAATTAGTAGCAGCCTGGCAAGCGAGCAGACAGTAAGTAAGAAAAGCTTTCTCGCCACGATATAATAGTATGACTTTATAACTCATACCCAATATTTACAATACAGATTAGGAAATATATGATCATAGACTTGAAGGGATAAAAAATATATAAAATTGTATATAATTGAAATTGAAGTAATTGAGTACCGAGTGACAGAATCATTATGATACAACGTGAGGAGACTCCCAGTAAATGACAATAGATAAGTGAGATAAAATGCAGGTAATCAAACCTTATAATCAATGCTTTCTAATGGAAGAAGTTAAACAAGCTAAAATGATGTTGATAGATTCATTGTGATTTAAAGTAATAATGTTTTTGATAAAAGCAAACAGATAATGGTGAAAGAAGTAGTTTAATGGTCAGAGATGGTAACTTAGGCTGAAAAATTATTGCAAAATAAAGAGAAAAATATTTATATATATAGATTAGTAGCCAAAGGATATGAAGAAACATGGAAGGAGAATAAGCCGATGCACCAACTGTTATCATTCGGAAGCAATAGCGAAAGATGACTAGTTAACCATACTTGTACGTGATAAAAGCAAATGGAAAATAAATGCATGGATATATGCTGTAGTGTGCTAATTTAAACACAGACTTGTTTACCAAGGAGAGGTAATTGCGCAAACAGAATTTTTTAATGATGAGGTAAACTTTGAGATTAAATAAATAAACCAGTTATGGATTTTACAGTGATGCTGCATTTAAGGATGCTGGTCATTTATCGTTAAAAATGACAAATTAATTAAAATAGGGTCTAAATATAAAAGAATAACCTGAAAATGAAAACCAACATTATTTGCATCCAATGAAAATTAAATTTAGAAGATTATTATTTTTGATACACATGAACGATGATATTTAATGACGAGTAGTAAGTAGAGATTTGAAAATACTAAATAAATTAAATTGGAGAACATTTTTGATGCATTGGTCAATGGAAAAATAGATCATTTAAATATTTAGGAGTTTAATTATGTCGATTTTATTGTGAAAATAATTTATAATAATGGAACATAAGTAAAAATTGCTTAAAAAAGGTATTTTAAAAATTAAAACACGTGACATTTATTACAGAACTTGATAAAATGTATTTAAGAAGCATTAACATTTATTAAAAGTGTAAATATATAAAATTCTGATGCAAGAAATTAGCGACACACGACCTAGAATATATCTTTTCATTAGTTAGTAAAATGAGCAAGAGAGAAAAAGAGCTAAATATCAAAGATTATAAAGAGCTTCTTCGAGGTCTTATTAACAAAAAAATATAAAAATGAATTAAAAATTCATACAAATACTGCATGAATATATACTGAATATACAAATTTTATTAATTAACATTAAGTGGGATCAAGACACATTTGCTAATAGAGAGAGGAGATAAAATCTCAACTGATGTATAATTTTTGGCAAGTAGCGTTAAAAAATAGAAAAATATATCCTATATAATGTGAAATATCGAACAATATATAAGAAATGATGATCCTGTATGCCGAGTGAGTGAGCAAAGCAGAAAAGCAAATAGCTTACTTGAAGGTGAAATAACGAAATCCCGAAAGTACGTTATATAGGAGCAAACAATTATGATGCAATGACACCAACCAACTACACGAAGACACACACGCTGTAAGTCGTAGCTTGGACAAAGAACTGTCACAAATGGAAAGACATCGTCAGATAGATGTGAATGGCCATTAGGTAGTTTAGCACACTGTCGAAGCAGTTGCCGATTCTCAGAGACAGTGTGGGTGTCAGCGCTAACGTGCGGAGGTAAACCAATCGACGGTCCAGTCGAATCCTTCGTCCGCGTACAGGGCAGTACTATAAGCAAGAGCACCGTAGACGATCCATAGGTCTCAGGGTGCCCGAGGGCACCCCGACGGTCCGAGAGAGAATGAAGAGATTTCTCCTCCACTGGCAGTTCTTTAGTGATCTGATTCTCAAACAAGCGTCTACAGCTCACACAAAACAGATCTCTCGTTAGTGAGGAGTTCAACTATTTTGCCATTTCCGAGTTCGTCAATATATCGGAGAAGACGACTCAGACTAAATTGAACATGGTAACTTATACCAAGGTCTGTCCATACTCTGACCCATCGCTCACTGATCAGACAGCGCATCGAGTTACTGCGCTTTCACTTTTCAATTCACAAGCGTATGTGAGAATTGAACACTCACAGATGAGATCCGTAGCTATCACACTACATGGACCAGCATTGGACGGTTCAGCAAATTTGGAACGTGCAGGCTGAGCACTTTTCTGCTTGCAATATCTCCACTACCCGGATCCTCCTTTTTGACCCTTGTCGATTCTGTGAGTTGTGTAGGGCAGGCATATGCTTTGCGTCTCCGACAGAAGGTACTAGGCACAGAACACATCGCATGTCGATGAGAGCAGACGCAACGCAAACGGCTAAAAGGTATGCGTAAATCAATTCCACCCCAAGAGTATATATCACGTAGCGTTTACGCATCCTTTCATTGGTCCATTTTTTGTTACTCCATTGACAAACGCCACAACAGCACAAACTGCACAGAGTCGTTTCCAACACACGCGTACCTACAGACAGGGATCAGATCTTCCTGGCCATTTATCTCGAAAGGAGTCCGGACATGATAGAATCCCAGTTGAAAAGCACTGTTGGGGGATTGTTGGGTAAGTGCGTTTCGAGCCCTCTAGTCAGTGAACATGCTCCAGTCCACCACTTCAGCGAGAGCTATCGACATGAACGCTTTGACAAGATGCAATCCCGCATGAGACCTATCTCCTCAAGATCATTTTCATTTTTCCAAAAATGCCGAATTGGCTGGAGGAAGTTTGGAGGTCCAGAGGGTACCAAATCCCATTATTAGTACACCTTTATGCCTGCACTTTCTCAACATTGTAATTTGGTACGTAATACTTGTTGTCTGATTAATTAAAACATCATTAGTCCATATTTTTTTGTTTCTTTTATTCTGCCATTTAATTCCCTACACGTATGTCGTTACATACGTTTATATCATTTATAACCCTGGTGGTTACACTCCGAGTTGGTTATGAACCCAAAATAAATATTCCAACCAAACCCCTCATATCAGCCACTCTATCAATTCTCCAATATGAAAGTGCTTCACATTCAGAGTTTCACGTGGAGTGCAGTGAGACAGTTTGCGCCGTCGAGGTTCCATATAACCCCTTCCCCTTATAATTTACTACTGTATAATATACACACATCACTTACCTACTATTAGTTATCCTATCGATTCATTACTAATCTCACCCTTATATATAATTATATTATATAGTATATATTATAGTATATTTATAGTATTCAATTGATACAAGATCATACACTCGCACGTGATCGTGGAGCCTACTTCTATGGCGTACCCCCAAGTATCACTTCTGCGTACCCCACTTTGTCGAAACACTGCTTAGGATAAAGTTTATAGCTTCGTTTACCAGTGTATCGATATATATTATATAGTTATATATATATATAAGTATATATAATATATATATATCATATATATATAATATATATTATAATATATATCATATATATATATATGAATATCTACTCAACTATATATATTAATGGCTCACTATTATAGAATAAAATGTATCTATGTATTTGTAAAAATTGTGGGTAACTATTATCTGGTATCGAACTAAAATTTGGGATCGTTGACAACACTTAATATAGTTATATTACTTATTATATTTATAATATATATATATTTATTATATATATAATATATATATATTAATATATATAGTATATATATATATATATATATATTATATAATATATATAAAAAACTTTATTGCAGATTGCTGCAGAAGTAGCAGCTCCTTTGTCACAAGCAAAAAAATTAACGATGATAAGTTCTGGTAATTCTGATGTTGGAGCTGCGAAATTAACTGGAGAAGTTATGGACATCATCTCCCGAGTTCCAACAATGGTCAAATCTATGACTGGTATAGATGTCAGCAAGGTAACTATTTATTAATGTTATTTGTTTTATGTAAATTTTAGAATAGATTTTTTGTTGGCTGAGGTTATTTTTTCTCTTTTCACTGTTTATTTTTTATAAATCTAACCCCTGTTTGAAACTAACTTTTCAATTGTAGCAGTCATGTTTGTTTGACACTAAAATACGCGCATTCTTTGATATTAATTAGGCCTAGTTAGGGAACTTGTTGATTTTTTTTATATGGCGATAAGTAAGTAAGAACTCGTTTAGTAAATTGAAGTTTGTGAAACTGCCGGCTTTAAGGTACCTTTAAATTCATAGTTTTTGAAGTTAATAAATCCGTATTAATCTTTAAATGAAGTTTATTGAAAAGAAAATATAATTAGCTCCCTAGTTGGAAAGTAATTTTATTAAGTGATATGTTGAAAATAAATTCATGAATTTTTTTTTTTTATAAATAAAAATGTTGAAACAACATGATAATTTTGTTTATTATTTTTATAGGCTTTACAGCATTTTTTATTGATGTTAATTTTTTAGTTATTAATAAAACTACTGTTAAGAATATTGGCAATTTCGAACTCTTGTAACGATTTTCATTTATCCATTATGAAAGGCAATAAACGTTAGTGAGACAGCTGTCCCTGTAAGACCAACCAGATCAACACCCCCCTCACGCAGATAATAATGAGATGGAAAATAATGAAGAGATTAATAAGGTTATCCCTAGTGTTACAGTTGTAGTTTCTATATTTAATATTGATTGGAATTTAACGTAGGTAGAAGCTTGTTGAAACTCATATAGTTGAATTTATTCTCTTTGTCAAAACCAATATTTATGCCCGTTTTTTAATGACATTTGTGTAGTTATTAAATAAGTATTTTCCTCCTTTTTCACCATCTTTTGGCAAACTTTATACTTCAGTTGTCTAATTTGTCTTTCTTAAAACTTCCCTTCCCTAGGGTCTACAATTTTGAAATAATCGAATTAATTTTTAATGTGAAACTATTAATCATAGGTTGACTTGAATTCAGTTTTGCGTTATTTTGCATGGCAGAACGAATTGATATTTTCACTACTATCTCGTTGCTTCCTTTTCTAACATGTTTGCTTAAAGTTATTTTTTTCTTTGTATTTATGTAGGTTACCCAGATCAAATAGGACTTGAAACTATATTGTAGCTTTGTTTGTTTCTTCTTATTTTTGGTAAGTATTATTATTATTATTATTATTATTATTATTATTATTATTATTATTATTATTATTATTATTATTATTTAATCTGGTAGTTTTTAAAAATTAGTTTTTGTAAAAGATTTTCGAGGGTTGTGGAGCTAACGTTAATTTGTTTGATCTCCGGTTCTAGAGCCATTTAGATGTAGCTTCGGCTCCGAAGTCATTGATTTGAATGACTTCGGTTCCACCTCCGATTTTGTCTTAAGAATCTTCTTAATTCTTATATAATTATACTTAGTTATTAGCGCCACCCAGGAACATCAGTCCAAATACAGTCCCGCTTCAATGGGACTCAAAACCTCATTATTTTATTTTTGCTTTGAGCTGGGCACAACTTTGCTTGCACAATGCAAAGTTCCCTTTTTTTTAAATCGATACAACCAAATTTATAAAACAAAATGTACTCTTCATCAAAAGAAATACACAATAATTTTAAATTTTATTAAAAATTAATTTGTTTTAAGAAACAGTATGGCTTCAATTAGATTCTCTTTCATTGAGGCTCGTAAATCTGACTGAATTATTCGAAGGGCCGAAAATAGTCGTTCCACACTATTGTTGTTGGCATTAAGGTTACTGTATAAGAAACATTCTGAATTATTTTTGGATAATGTGGAACCGCCTTTAAGACATTGAGCTTTGATGATCTATCTATTTTCTCCATTTCAGGCAAAGCATGGGATATATCAAGTTTGAATTTAGCAATAGGGGATACTCTTTTATTTTCTATTTTTCCTTCAGTCCGACGGCCTTTGGCTTGCAGATCAATGAACTCTTTCTTCATAAACTGCTTCATTCTCAAAATTTAAAGTGAATGATGAAGTTGAAGTCTGGTTTACATTAACTTCATTAATTGCTTGGCATTTTTCACTTCCTTATTTTTGAGCTCTGGATTGTTCTGAAGTATTATATTGTTCCATTCGAATTGCTTTGTTAGTCAATGCTATCTTTCCTCTGCTGAGCTGTACATCATTCAGTGTAATCCGGTACATAGGATCAACATAGATTGCAGCAAGTAATACTTCATTATTAAGGAGAACTTTCATTCTTTCTTTTCCATTGACTCTTTAATTGCATCTGCAATTTTTCACCGATTTGAGAAAAATGCAACACAAGTTTTTGTCACTTTATAAAAGAAGCCAAGGGTTAACTCAGCTGATTGCAATCCTTTAGTGACTGAGAATTGATGACGAAGGATTGCTTCTAGCTTTTCTGCTTCACACCATCAAGTATCTGTATTCTCTAGTTCTAAAAGGCACTTAATAATTAGGTAAGTACTTCCCTACCTAG
>JABUQX010052876.1:55000-65000 GCA_015478945.1 Trachelipus rathkii
AAGGGAGAGAAGTGGAAGAAGGGAGAGAAGGAGAAGGAGTAGGGAAAGAAGGAGAAGAAGGGGGAGAAGGGAGAGAAGGGAAAGGAGAAGAAGGGAAAGAAGGAGAAGAAGGGAGAGAAGGAGAAGAAGAAGACGGAAAAGGAGAGAAGGTTCCAGCAGAACCAAAAAAGAAGGATGATAAGATCTACGGACCTATAAAAAAGAAGAGAGAAGAGAAAAATGGTTTAGTTTGATAAAATCTACTAAAATGTGTAATGTATATATGTATATATAGTAATATTATATAAATTTATTATATTCGTTAGTTTGCAATAATTTCTTTTCTTAGTTCTTTTGATGATTTTGAGGTACTTGGCAAGTCTAAGTTTATTGCAGATAATGCTCGTTTCTGAAAATGAATCATCGCCTGAACCTTCTTCTGTACTGCTACTACTATTATCTCTTTCTACCTTCAATTATTTGCATATTTTCTTCAAGCAAATCAATTTTTACTAATTCTCTATTCCATTAAAAAATAAGTCGTTAGTATCTGGGTCTCTACTACAGTATTTTTAAAACAATTATCTTGGTTTGATATATTGTCTATTGATCATTTCTCTTAATTTTTATTCATAATCTAACTCTAATTGCTTCTTCAGCTCATCTTTATTCTCTGTGTCATCCTCAGAGTTTGAGAGATATTGCTGCGAAGGGCTAAATATGTAGAATAATTGATGATATAATTGATTTTGCTTTAGTTTCCTGTAACCATGAGAAATGGTTGAAAAAACTCTTAGAATTTTTTTATTATTTGCCATTTTTAGCGATCAAGTTCAATGACTTGATTGTTCTATTAATATAAACTTGCAAGGTCTTTTCAAACATTCATTTCTTTCTAGAAATCAAATATGTACTATTCCACCTTGTATTAACATCTTGAACTGGCATAAGTGGGCTTGCAAGGTGGATCCAAGTTTCTTTGTATTCTTTTAAGTTCAATTACAGCTTAAACTGCATGATTGATTTTCTGCTAAAAAACGATAAATTTCTTATTAAATCAGACTGTTCTTTGGAAAATAGGCATCTTTAATAATTGAGTTTATGAATAATCACAGAAAACTTGGTGTATCTGCTAAATCAGTTACCAGTTTTCATGTTATATGCTCCTCTCGAAGGATTAAATGAATTATGTTAGGCAATTATTTCCCAATTATTCATCGTAATTTCAAAACTCTAGTTGATATTAATTCCAGAATGAAGAACCTGGGAATAACTTGCAATGGAAATACACAGTCCCCATTTTTTCACATTCGCTTTGGGGGGGTAAGCCAGAGTGAGGCAGTTAAAGAATTAAATGAATCGTTTGAATTATTTAGCTTTCCATATATATTTGTAGTAAAGATATCTTGATCAGTCTTAGATAACTAATCGAATCTGCTGAATCTCAACTTTCTGTATGAAGTTGTAACATTTTCTCTACAAAAATATTTTCTACTAGGAATAAGATATTTTGGTGAAGATGGGCAATAAGTTTTATTGAATCCTTTCTCTTCTGTGACTGTGAATGGCTGGTTACTCATGGCAATAAAAATTCATTATTTTCCTGTGTTTGGGGTCATTGATATGCCATATCTTTTTTGGGGAGAAATCTCAAAACTCACTTATTTCATGGCTCTTTTGTGGTTTCCCCTGTTCCAGAAAATAGACTCTCCTTTTACTATTAAAATTTTTGGACTTGCAGATATTCCTTCAATGATGATTTTCCATCTGTTCATGAAGCGTCGTACTAAATATAAGATTTTAATGTTGAAAGTTATATAAAATATTTTTTTTTTTTTTAGCATTTCTTTGTAGTTAATGGAAAGTTCATAAAAAATTCCGGTTCCATGCCAGAATTTTTTTTTGTTTTTGTGTAATTCCGGTTTCGGCCGGAACTGAAAATTTCAGTTCGGTACACCCCTAAATATATATATATATATATATAATATATTATTATATATATATATATATATATTATAGTATATATACTATATATATATATATATATATATATATATATATATTATATATATATATATATTATATATATTATATATATAATATATATATATATGATATATATATATATATATATATATATTATATATACGTTGCACAGGCAACATAGAAAGTTTATAGAAGACATGACACAAGTCGAAAAGAAAGCCAGCTTACGCCTTTATACTATTAGTATTAACTCGTCCATTCAGAAATCAAACCATAGAGCTTTAGAGGACCGCGGCGGACTCTCATATAATCATGCTCGTTATCAACTTGCTATTCTTCCTATTGTGCACCTTCTTCTCGTCCTCCAAACTCACATTCTTCTCTAGGCATTCCATTACTGCTCATCCACTTTTCTTCGTTCCAGGTCGATTCAATATCAACCACTATACATGCCACGTTAACCAACCGACTATCTCCATCCTTTTCATATGACAAACCATCTCAACGTATTTTTATTTTTTTTTCTCATTTATCCTTTTCACACCACATAACTCTCTATACGTTATCCTCATTTTATCATTCTTCTCACCTAACACGCCCCTAAGATTGCCCATTCTGAACACATTGCACTTTAGATCTATACGCTCTATTCGACCATAGTCCACTAATATCATTAACATTTGGTAAAACTACCTCGCTGTAAGACCTAGCACACTCAAGACTTTGTCTCTTTACATCCACCAACATTTAATTGCACCAGCCATCATCCTGCATTCACCACTTTTCTACTACACTCTGCATCATCCGTTCCATTATCATTCAACATATATCCTAATATTTAAACTCGAAACTTTGTTCCAGCTGCTTCAATCATCTAACATACTTCCACACTGGGACTGTCTTCACTCACATCGCTTACTTACTCTTATCTCGTTTTCTTTCAACCCTCTCCCTTTTTGACACACACTCCATCTCCATACAATCTCTCAAACTCTCTTAAATTCACCAATTTCAAAACCATCATCTGCATATAATAGGTGGGCACCCTCCACTCTCTTCCATTCTTCCTCATTCTAAACCATTCCTGCCCCCCATCTAATTCTTTCATAATCCATCCATAATACAAATGAATCCAGGGGGGGGAGAAACAACCTAATACATCCTGCTTCATACTCTATTATAATAAACCAATCAATTTCGACACCATTTAATTCTTACACACGCTTCACTTATCGTCATATCATATACTTTTGATTCCATATAGAAGCTACCAACGAACTTTAATCACTAACATGCAATGAGCTTCCAATGTTAACCCTATCACTAACGGCTGTTCAATTTCATGAAAATCCTAAATACAATTTATTTTTCTTCTCCCTCATTTTTCTCAATAATTTGTTTCAAATGTAAAATTTGTCCACACATCCTCTACGACTCCTAAACTCACCTTGTTCTTACCAGTTCAGTCTTCATCGCTCGACGCACTCTTTTCGACCAAAATACCAGCATATATTTCCCTACAACACTCAATAAACTAATTCCCCTATAATTTCCTCAGTCCCCTTATCCCCTTACCTTATATAAGGGTACTATTACTCGCTCTCCTCCAATCCCTCGGACTATACCCTCAATAAACGGCTTTGTTACACAACTTTCCCAAATCCAATCAATCAGGAGGAGGACTGAGTTATTTCAACCTTTCACCCAAAAATTTCATCTTTCCATCCCTACAGACCTTCAACTTTCCACTCTACCTTACACCCTCTTTCTAATGACCTCAAACCTAAAATGTTATACCTTCTAGAACAATAAAGAGAAACTTCACTATTACTCTTCATTACTACAATGTTATGCAGATTTTTCGAAGTGTTCCTTCCACACTCCTCACATCCATTTCAATAAAGTTAGAAGCAGCCATCCCTATTCTTAAATTCTAGCAAATTCCCCTATTCCTCATTCTTAACTTTCAGCTTCCTATATTCCTGATTGTAGTCCCCATTCCATCTCGCTTCCAAACTGTTCATTTTCCTCTTTTTTTTTTTCCTCCTATGTATGTTACCTTTTAGTATACTTTTTCCTCTTATAATAATTCAAATATCGTTCTTTTAACTTATCAATTGGTTTTAGTACATTCAACCCACACTTTTTTTTTACTTTTAAAACCGCTAGGCATCACTCTTCATTCCACCCATCCTGTTAACATTCTACTTCCTACTTTAGCACAAATGCACATACTTTTTGCCACTTCTAACAATGGCTTCAATCATTTGCTCCAGATTTGTTCAGTTTCAATTGTTCACCTTCACTGATTTACTTGCAATCGGTTTGTTCATTTTCAATTTGTTCACATCAACTTAACTTCTCACTCTTAAATCCACCACTTCCTTCTTATCACTCTCTCCATCGAAGCTCACTATACTTATTTTACATAAAAACATAATGATCTGATTCCATTTCTAACCCCTCACTGATTTACATCACAAATATTCAACTCTTCTTCTTCACATACACAAAAATCATTCATACTTTTCACTTGATACATCTCTTAACTACACCAACTCTATGTATACTTATGAATACTCTTGTGGTTTTAAAGAAGTATTAACTTACACACATACGCACCCCAGGGGCGTCTAGGCCCCGCAGACCCGGCGGTGCGGGGGGCCAGCAGGTAAGGGGCCATATTGCGAAGGAAACAAACGAAATTTAAATGAAATATGAAAAAATACATTATTTACACATATATATATATATATATATATATATATATATATATATATATATATATATATATATATTATATATATATAATATATATATATATATATATATAATATATATATATATATATATATTATATATATATAATATTAATATATAATTATATATATATATCTATATATATTATATTAATATATATATTATATATTATATATATATAATATATACTCTAAGTAAAAAGATGCATTGCCCGACTAATACAGTCTGAAAATTTGATGTTGATCGACAAGTATAAAAAATTTTATCCAATAATTTCACTTTATCAAGACATTTGAATTTTTTTGGAAAAGTGAAATAGATTATTTTTATTTTCTACTCATCCGATCACATCAAATTTTTTTAGGGCTTATATAAGTCGGGCAAATGCTCTTTTTAGCTTAGATATTTTTTGTATACTCAAAGAAATTTTTTAAAATATTTCAAACATTTTTTTTTTTGAAAATATTTCAAGAACAATCTAAACTTGCAATATACAAGAAATTTTTCTAAGTAAACATGTTCCTCTCCCCGACTCATATGCCTGAAAATTAATCCACTTCGCCGATAGGAAAAAATTATAGCAATTTTTATTTTCAAATCCAAAAAAGTGGGTTTTGGGAATTGGACGGCTGAGCAACTCTCAAACTCAAAAAAATGTAAAATTCTCTTTGACTAATTGGTAGGTAATGGACTATCTATGCATATTTCAAGTTTGAGTCAGTTCGAAAAAAATCTCTGGAAGTTGATACGAAAAATGTTAAAAACATGTGTTTTGATAAATTGAAATTCTGAAGAATGTGATACAGTAGCAGGAAAACACCGAAACAAGGTTTTAGAGGGCAAAAAAAAGCTACAGTTTGGTGTTTTATAGGAAAATCGGCTTAAAATTCCGAATTTTATGTCATTTTTAGGTGGGGGCTAAAATTGGCGTGCCCCTAAAGAAATAGTTGCACCTCCCTGAAGAAAAATTTGTGGGGTTTTTATAACATAACAGAGAACAGTGCTGAAAACTTTGAAAAAAACAAATAAATTATGAAATAATTAAGGTTTTATATAACAAAACATTAATTAGAAAATGCAGAGGTCAAGGCTATGATGGAGGAGCAATTGCGAGGGAAATTTTCAGGACTTCAGGCTCGTATATAGAAAATTGTTCAAAATGCAGAATACATCATTGGGAGCTCATAATTAAATTTAATTCTTATGATATTCTGTAAAAGATATAATGGGTCTTCAAAAATTTTATGAAACTGGAAAAAGTATATGTGTATTTCAGTTCTAGTACAGCTCGGGAATTAAAAGCTGTTCAACAAATAACGAATGCATCACAAAAAAACACTAAAAAAATGTGTCCAACTAGGTGGTCATCAAGTATGATTCCTTACTAGCAAAAAACCATTTCAAAAGTATTTCGCAGTTCTTATTTCCAAGTGATACTTATGAGTAAGAAGTCAAGTGTAAGAAACGAAGCTTGTTCTCAGGAAGCAGTTAGAAATTTTTGAGTTTTTCTTAGTTTTAATCTTTAAAGTATTGGATAGCATCAATGTTGTCTCAAAAATATTGCAAAGTCCAAATACAGATTTCAGAAAGCAATTTACCTATTGGGACAAGCAAAATCAAACTTATGTGAGCTAAGACACAGATTTGAAGATGTAGTGAGAGAAACTACGGAGTTAGCACATCAAACATTGAAGCAAAAATTACTTCCAGACGTCAAATACAGATTAAAAAGATTTTTGATGAGCTTTTATCTTATGAAAGAATTGAAGACCCATTGAAAGCATTTAGAATAAGGGTTTTCAATAAATCTCTTGATATATTAAATGAGCAGATAACTACTCGTTTCATTAGCATGAACAATGTTAATGAGTAATTTTCATTTATTACTCCTGCAGCAATAGCAGAGCTACGAAATGAAAAGTTGCAAGAAAAGGCTGCAAAACTGGTAGAAAAATAAGACTTAGATTTTATCTTCCGGTTTATGATCAATTAAATCACCTTCAAAGCATTAAATGGCTACGAAGTAAAATGAAAAATATGGAACTATTAAGATTTTAGCAAACTTTTTATTCATAGAAAACAGCTGCTTAGCAAGTACTTACCAGACTTGTGTATAGCAGTTCAGTTGTATTTGACGTAACAGTAACAATCTGCAACAGCTGAAGGATCGTTTTTCAACTCAAGTTAATAAAATTTTTTAAGGAACATATGACACAACAACTGTGCATTGGTTTATTAAGCATTGAAAATGAAACATGTCGTACTCTTGATCTGAAAGAAGTGGTTTTAATAAATTCATGGCAATGAGCCAAAAACATTTTGGTAAACTATAAGCATTCATCCTTTCGAATATTTTGACAAGCCGAGAACAGATATTCACGAATTTCGGTAAGTTTTCTTATTCTATATCTTTCTTGTAATATCTATATATAATAATATATAATATATATATATATATATATATATATATATATATATTATATATATATACTATATAATATAATATATACTATATATATATTATTAATATATATATATATAATATATATTACTATTATTTAATATATATATATAATTAAATTGAGCTAGATTGTTTTTTTTTTTGGAGGGGGGAGGGGGAAATTAGATTTCTAAGTTAAAATAGTAATAACTACTTTGGAAGCGAATGTAAGATGTTTTTTGAGAATTGATTAAATTTTTGTACAAAAAGTGAAAAGTCTTTAATACATGTTTTTTCCCTTTTAAAGAACATTTATACTCATTTTTAAATATACTCTTTCGAAAATGTCATTATTTTTTATGCAAATATCTAATTTCTCCAATAAAAAGGAGTACTAACTGATAAATAGCATATAAGCATATATATATTATATTAATATTATAATATATATATAATATATATAATATATATTATATTATTATATATATATATTGTAAATATATATATATATATATATATATATTATAATATATATATATATATCTATATATATATATTATTATTATTATTATATATTATATATATATATATTTATATATATAGTGGTCAAGGGGCCCATTTTCCATTTGGCGGGGGGGCCCTATGACTCTTAGTTACGCCACTGCACCTCCTGCACATAAATTCAATCTTTTTCCTACCATTCTCCATTTTCTCTGACACCCAAAACACTGTTAATACCATCTCTTTTTGATCACCTTCACCATTAGGTCAACACAATCATTTTGAAGCTCCTACTCACCCATGCAAACATTCAAGGCTTATTCAGAAATCGCACTCTCTTCACATCTTCAGATGGAGCATATGTCAAACACACATACCTTGACTTTTCAAACGTAAATTTATCATTAGAATTTCTAGTGGCTCACACACACAATTCTACATAGCTCAGTACACAGTCATCATCAGAATTGAAACTCCTTCTGTCCTCTCTCATTCTTACACTTGCACGCACAATTTCACACAATGCCACATTTCACTGTTTCTTTCATCTTGGCATTTATATATTATATTATATTATATATATATATATATATATTATATATATATATATATATATATATATATATATATATATATATATATATTATATATATTATATATATATTATATATATATATATTATATAATATTAGTGATGGGACGATTATGAAAATTTTTAACCGATGGAAGATGACGATTAGAGCAAATTTTTGGACGATGAGATTATTGAAAAAACTTTTAAAAAATTTTGTTCTCTCTCTCTTCTCTATTATATATATATATACTATATATATATATATATTATATATATATATATATTATATATATATATTAATATATATATATATATATATATATATATATATATATATTTAAACATCGAAAATAAAGTGGGAAGGTAAAGAATTTACTGCCTTCCTCCGGGATTGAAACCACCGCTGTTTGCGAAAGTGAGGACAATATGTCGATGCTTTACGACTTGAGCTATCTCAACAGGGATAGCTCAGTCGAAAGCATCGAGCAATATTGTCCTCATTTCGCAACAGCGGTGGTTCAATCAGGAAGCAGTAATTCTTTACCTTCCACTTTATGTTCTTTGTTTAAGGTCTAAATAATATTGCGATTTTGCAATATTTAACAATATATATAATATATAATATTATATATATAATATAGTATTAATTATATTATAAATAATATATTATATATATATATATATATTTATATATATATATATATATTATATGATATAATTATTATATATATATATATATTATATATATATACAGGCTGTAGACAGGGGGGTCGGGGGTTCAACCTCTCCGAAATCATTTTATTACGCGATTCAAAATTTTTCAGATAATAATAAAATAGATAATAATATAATTCAATGACAATGAAAAGTATTTATTACATTGGAAATGAGGAAGACATATTTGTGGTTCCGTAAGATTTCCTTAGGTCAAGTGGGTTGTTCTCATACGTTGTATAAATTTTGACGTGCTAATTTAAGGTTCAAGTTTGCAAATGATTAGGCAATGGCTACCTCAGTAAGGATAATGATGGATGTATAAAGAATTAAAAGATAAGGAGGGAGCTGTATCGTTGTGGGATTGAAAAAGCCCCCAAAAAAAAAAAAAAGGGGTTTTTTTTTTTTTTCCCCAAATTTTTCCTTCTTCAGCTAATCTTTTCTTCCCACCAGTAACTGGAAATTCTTTCTTTCATCATAATCTGGAACCCTGGTCAAAACTTCCGACCATTCAAGACTAGAGACTAAGGGCCTATCGGTGTGGAAAAATTCTCGTTCTCCTATCTCTCTCGCTAATTTTCATTCAGCTAGAATCGTTGCAGGGATACTCTTCGACGAGCAAGCGGGCTTTCATCCAAAGGAAAGTCCGCTAACTCCTTGGTTCTCCACAGACGAAATTTTCATCTCTAGCAACTTTGTAAATCGCCTTCCTCCTCTTATTCGATCTTAATCATTGTGTTGCTAATTTCCAATGAAAAGGCTATTCTTCGGCCCCTGCTTAGCTATATTCTTCTGTCTAATAATAGTACTTTCTCAGTTGTTGGAGTCTCACATGTCCGACTATTCCGAAAAAAAAGAAAAGCGCTCTGATCTTCTAATACACCTGTAGTCTCATTGTATTCTATCTAGAGCTTTGAAACTTCTCAACTCTTTTAGATCCATCTGGAAACTAATTCCGATCGCCAGTACGGCTCTCGTTGCCGAGTCTCTTGGCGTATAACATTCTATTAACGATTTTATGGTTTTTTCGCCTAGGAATCGGGGAG
>JABUQX010052876.1:72500-79976 GCA_015478945.1 Trachelipus rathkii
AAGGCTTTATTATATATAAATATATTCCTGTTAATCTGATGATCCACGCATTATCTACAAACGCTGTTGATAAGGCGAAAAACGAGTCATGATAAAACAGAACAAAACTTGATAACAACATAGAAAAAAACCAGGATAGCCTTTGGAATGCTAAGCTGACTAAAACAGAAAGAACAACAATGAATTTTAAAATATAAATTCACTGGTGGAAATTTTCTTTCGCACATCAAATGGCAGGATCCAATATTGGAGATTTTGGGACCCCAGTTTAACCCCCACCTAAAAATGGACACGAAATTCTTAATTTTCAGACAATTGTGATGGGGAAAAAAGCAAATCACATCTTCTTTTTTACCTCTAAGATGTCGTTTTCGGGTGTTTTTCTGTGTCTGTAGTCATGTTTTCAGCATTTTCCTTTTTTAAGAACCTATTTTTTTGATATTTTTTCGTATTAACTTCTACAATTTTTTTCGAAATGACTTCAAACCTGAAATATACATAGATGGGTCTATTATGCACAAAATGGTAGAAGTAGTTTTCTGATTTTTGAAAAATTGTGCTCAGCAATGTCGAATTTCAAAATATACTTTTTTTTCAATTGCTGAGCACAATTTTTTAAAAATAAATAACTACTCTACCATTTTGTGATTAATTTAAATGTTATTATCTGAAAATTAGAATTTGAAGTATCATTTTGAAAAAAAAATTGTATCAGATCTGAAATCCAAAAAATATCAATAAACAATTACAAAGCCTTCTGGATTCTATATCACTTCCAAAACACAAAAATCGAGTTTTAAGAGGTAAAAAAAGAAGCTACGGTTGTGCTTTTTTTCCCCCATCAAAATTGTCTGAAAATTAAAATGTTATATTTCCATTTTTAGTGGGGGCTAAAATGGTTCCCAAAAGTTTCCAAATATTGGATCGTCTCCTTTTAAATTAAAAATATTATTATTATTATTATTAATTTATTATTAGATTTATTATTAACTTATTATATATTATTAACTTATAATTATTATTATTATTATTATCTCATTATTATTATTATTAGCATGTAGAATGAAATATATATATATATATATATATATATATATAATAGGTATAGGTCGTATATATATATAATACTTTATATATATATATATATATAATATATACTATATATATATATAATATATATAGTATATAGTATATATTATTTTCTACAACTATTGAATGATATGAAATAAAGTTTTACTCTAAAATGCGAGAAAAATAACATGGGGGTGTACAAATATAAATAAATATTTTTCACCCCATCTCAAACATCTAGATGCTCCCCTGATGTAAATAGTAGATCTTAGGCTCCAGAAAGCTATTTCTTATAGTTATTATATAATTGATTCAGCCTCTTCTTGCGACGCTTCTACCAAAGATCGTGGATCCCGGCAGGAGCACGGTATGCTAGATGACATTTTTAGATGATTTGGAGGGGACTTACATTTTAAATCATTTTTACATTAACTGTAAATGTTAATAAAATATGGCCGACCAGTATGGGGATCATATTATTATACTTTAATGTTATATCGAAGTATATATAGTTTCATGCCTTTCCTTCACTGCAGCTGAAGCACGCATTCAATGGCCGTGAGCATTATCTGATGCACAAATTGCATTTTGGAAAGATCTCGAGGTGTGTAAGGATTTTAGTTGTAAAAATCGGCATGTGTAATTGAAACACATGTGTGACCCATGGTTTTTAAAACAAAACGATCCTGTTGAATATATGTTATAACGTCCATAGTTACACCTTTTTAAATGTATTACAAGGACAAACCCTGTTAACGCTACGCCGTTCAGATCGCTACTGAATATCATATTCGCTACATTGTACCCATGCACCTTTAAACTCGAGACGTCATAAACATGAATTTTCCTGAAACTTTAGCTGTTCAGTTTTATATACCACGTGAAATTTCATGATTCTTTATCTTTTGTAGGTTTATATCTATATTCTATCTCTAGATAATATATATATACTATATATATATATATTATAATATATTATATATTATATATATATATATATATATACTAAATTATATATAAGTATATATATATATATATATATATATATAAATATATATAGTATATATATATATATATATATATATATATATATATATATATTATATATTATATATATATATATATATATAGTATATATTATAATATATATATATATATATATATATATATATATAATATATATATATTATGGAAATATTAAGTTTTGTAATAACAGTAAAATCGCATTTTTCATTTTAAATCATTTATTACATAATTAAAACTAATAATCATTGACATACAAATTTTTAGCATCGAAAATATTTTACAAAGTTCATTAAAACATACTGTTTGAAAAACAAAATGAGAATAAATACAATAGATTCCGGACATAAATTGAGCGGTATGAATGGTTGAACAGATTCGAGCATTGTTTTATATAATGTCTACATTATTATATTATTAAAAAATGAAATTGATATAAAGATTATGCAAAATAAATTTTAAATCCAAAGAATAAATTTTATATCAACTTCTAATTTTTTCTCTGTAAACAGAAGAAATCCAGTGTCCTCCTGTTGTTACGTGACGAGGCGAAGTGTTGAATACGAAAACAGGTATCCTTCTCCAGCTTCTCATAAACTGACTTGAAACTCACCCAAGCCTGTGTCTCTGTGTATCAATGTTCGTTTTTGAACATCTTTAAGTTCTTTCAAGAATCTGCCAAATGTCAGAAGCACATTGCATTACTCTGTCAATTTCAAATGAGCTGAGATGTTCAGGATAAAAAACAAACAGTGATGATGATTGTAGACCTCCACTAAATGAGAGACTTAATCCTAATTGTCCCCTTTTCTCAACAATGTTTAAATGACCTGCTTTGAATGAGGCTGAACAGGTCTCTTTTGAAGAATCGAAAGCATGTAGAAATTACTAATTTGCGTAAAGTCTCTTCAAGATTTACACCCGTACCGCTATCGCCGCATGAAACGGTATTAGCTATTAGATCGTAAAAAGATCTCGAACATAGAAATTGTGCCCATTGTATAACATTTCATAGTCACGTCCGTAAGGTTGTCCATTTACAATTAAAACTGACCCGCGTCACAAAATAAAATGTGTCATTCTATACCCTGTTTTTTTATAAATTCCCAGAGTACTGCTTCGGTGTTCGATCAATTCCTACTACTCTTACTTTCGAGCAGATATTCCGTTAACAATATCTGGGGATATTTTGACACTCGAGTATTCCTGCGGAAAATTTAAATAGTTTGATTTCATACTCTTCTGATGGGGTAGCTTAGCTGGAGTGTCAAAAGCGATTTCTCAATTTTCCAAGTGTCTCTGGGGAAATAATTTTACCTTTCTAAGATAGAGGACAGCTTTATACTGAACAGGCTTCTGGACAATTGAGAGATGTAGAGCAGGTTTACTTTTTATTTTAGTGCGAATTTAGGACTGATCTTGGTTAAGCGTGATTCTAGTATCTACGAGCTGGAAGAATAGTCCTTTCTTGAGAGAAATATACCATTTAAGCGCCCATAAAATTCATTTGTTATTTGTGACTTTATCCATTTTATGTATGTCGTCTTTGTCTCGTCTGTAAAAACCACATGAGTGAAGATGAGATTATTTAGCATCGTTTGAAAAATTTAAAAAATGCTTTATATAACTTCTATAAGAATAATAGCCGCGTTTCGCAACGGCACCGAATGAAGTTTCACTGAGATATAACGTCATCTGATTAAGAACAAGTATACAGAAATTTGGACTCTGTATAACACTATGTGATCGTCAACGGAAGAAGTCTGTACCATCAGGCTTCCGTCATTTTTGTTTTTAAATATGAAAAAACACATTGGATGGATCTAGAATTCTAGATACTGGTCAGAAGTGCCTGGAATATTGAACTCGAGAGGAACATCGGTGCTGGTGATCGAGTGAGTGGGGTTAATGCTGAATTGAAATTGGTCTCTGCTTACGCTTATATTGCTGGTTAAGACTCATTTAGAAGAGATCTCAATTCGCTTTTGCACAGTTTAGGCTAGAAGGATGAAAGGAAATGCATCTTGTCAGTGTTGAGGTTGGCTGTGTAATGAGGACGGGCAGGTGTTTATACTTCCTTATATATATATATATATATATTATATATAATATATATAATATATATATATTATATAATAATATATTATATATATACGTATAATAGTATATATTATATATATATATTATATATAATATATATATATATATATATATATATAGACAGTTGCATGGTTAAAGCTACATTTAGGTGAAGGATGCTGTTAAGGTAATGTAAATAGCAAACACTACATCAATACATTTTTTCCTTTAGCGGTCTTTTAGCTATAGGCTTTTTCTTGGTTGTGATTTTCCTACGTCCTTTAACTTGTGTTTTGCCTTGCCCTGTCATTTTACGTCTTATTCGGCTTTTAACGTCATCCAGCATTTCATCAGGAACATCAGCAACTCGTCTTTTTAATGGAGCACGTGGATTGGCTCCGGTCGCTATATCTTCTATAGTGTGCAGGCCTGTTCTTATAGCTTTTTTATCTAACATATTCAGACACCTTCTAAATAGGGGCAGTGCGCTTCTCCATAATTTAGTGAAGAATCCTGCTAGACCATACCTCCTTTGTAATTTTACCCATACGAATACTCTGTTCCTATCATGTACTATTATTTCCGGTAAGCTTCTTTTCTTTACACTATCTTTACACTGTGAGAGTATGTTAATGAAAGAAAAATATAGTTGATTACAACACTTATATATATCTTACAGTTGCGCCTATTTCTTGAAGGATTTCCAATAGCATATAGATAAGATTTTCAAAACTGTTTAAAAAATATTCCATCATGTTATAGTTAAAGCGACTGCTTCTTTCTAATATGAACTTTAAACAGCAGTGTACCGCTCGTGAATGAATAAGGCCTTTCTTCTACATCCTTTATATGTACTTTTATTATCCCAATTTGGGATCTGATTAAGGCAAGATAGTGAACATTGGGGAATGTTGTAACTCCGCTCTCTTTAAGAAAATACACTAACTCTTAACAGAGGGGTGTAAAATTCCTACATATTGAATGATCCACTGATGTCGGTGGTAAACATATGCCTGACCCTGGGTGTTTGAGCATCTCGGAGGGGTGCATGAAATAATGTAGCACCCTTTCTTGTTCATCAATGATCTGCTCCCGTGATATGGGATGATTCTCCACCGCAAGTATAACCCTCTTCAACATAGTAGGGATATCATAAAGGATATCTAAAAGGCCATTAGGTTTCTGGACGTGTTTTCGCTGCCATGATGACCGCTTGAGAAAAAACATATTCCTGTTTCTAAGGTTTTGACCTTAGCGTAATTAATACTTCATCTTCAGATTGTTGAACAACTGTTGTAAACTAGGTCTCTGCACATATTACTAGTCGTAAAAAGCGTGTTTAAATAATTGAACATAGCAGGTACCGAATTAAAATACACCTTCCTCAGTACAAATTTTTCATAGAAGTATTCATTTGTACCAATCGCCACGCGGTTCAGATCACCTGTGTTTTTCACTTCTAATATAGTTTCAACACATTCAACACTTCTGTAAACCACCATCCAGTAAAGATTGTGGGGAACATTCTCCATACTGGTGTTTAATATCATCTCTCACACAACCCTACTTCATACACGTCTTTTTCAAGCTCAACAGGATTCATTAACTCTGTTGTGAAATCAGAGAGTTTATTATTATGATGCAGATTCAGCAAGGCCGATGAAGGCAGAGTTATATAGAAGTGATCTGCACTCTCCCTGATTGAATACTGATTATGTGATTAATGTTTCTTAATTTCACTTGCTTTTATATAGGAGTTAAACTTAACAGAATACCCACCCATTTTACCAAATACTGTTTATTTCTACCCCTACCTTTTGAGCCTAATATCTTTTCAAAGATATTAGGTTAAAGCTTTTTTGTATTTCTTGTTTATAAAAACCTCTTTTATCTTTTCACCATCTAAATCTTACATAAATTTCATCAAGTTTTTGATTTTTCTCCAGAGCATAAGCTATGAAAACTTCTATGGAGCATCCCCTGATTCATAATCCTTTTTAAAAATTTTCTTATCGCTCTGGAACTCTTTCATAATCACCCACGCTTATACTTGAATTATCTTTAATTTTTCTACCCTTTCGTTGTTGTTGTTGTTGTTGTTGCTGGGTCACTGGTTTTAATTTCAACATTTCTAAAGGGTTCGATTTTATAGTTCTATGAAACGATCTATTATAAGAAAAGGCAAATCGCTTAGTAATGTCAATGTACTTAATAGTTATTCATTGCGATGAAGTATCGATGCATTCGCTCTTTATCGTGCGTTGACTCTTTCAACTAATGGCAAGCTTTTATATTTACTGATAAAGTATGTGTAATAACCCATATCTACGACTCTTTAAACTAAATCCGAAATTCTCAGCCTAAGAAATTCAGAGCCTTTATCCGTCCACAGCATTCTAGGCCACCGCCTGTCAATCTCTAAAATTTCTCTCAACGCTCGTCAAGTCGCTGGGAAAAAAATTTTTTTTTTTATCTTTAAAAGGTTTTAATCCATAAGTAATCTGGAGTAAACTTCAATTGTGAACAGCATGTATTGAAACCCTTCAATTTCAGAACTATATCAATGCATTTTGAGACAAACACTTGCCATATCACTATCGAGGAAGGGGCTATGTGTTTTCTCCGGGTAAAGGAAATTTTCTAACGAATAGGTTTAAATGTATGAAGAGAAAAAGCTTCCTTACCCTCTAAATATTTTTTCAAACTCTTTTTTTTCAATGTCAGGAAACCTTAGGCAGACCCTTGTGAAATCGGTGTCAATATGCTATGTAGGTTCTTTAACATTTTATGAGCAATATTTCTGTAGCGGCTTTCTTTTGCCGTCTATTGTTGGGATACTATGCAGCAATGTAACTATTAATAGAAGTATTATACGTACGTATTATATATAGTATTTACTATTTCTGGGTTATTAGTTAATTGTATTATAGTACTACTAGTGAGTTCTTACATTGTTGATAATCCACCAGCTAAACAATAATATTATTATTTTTATATTCGGGTCGACTTATTATTAGAGAAAGCGATTTTGAATTTAAACCTTTTGAATAATGAATTATAAACGTGATCCGTGAGTGAATGAAACTAGTCTCATCACTACTCAATAGAGTAACTAATAATATTTAATACGCCTAATGTAACCACGGTGAAGCGTATTACAAAATAATGCGTTAACAATGGCTTCTTAAACAGTGTAGAGTCATTTATTTGTGGGCTTTTATGAAAACGTCCACTGATATGACCAAGAACGTTTCCGAGGTAAATGGGCGTCGTGGCAATATTTATTATTGATTTTTTTAAATT
>JABUQX010052877.1:0-2500 GCA_015478945.1 Trachelipus rathkii
TTTCATCTGTATATAAAAGAAGAACCCAATGGATTGAATTTTTCAAATGTGCTACCCATTCACCATGTTTAATACCAAGCGTATTTTCGTGAGTCCAGGTGAATACTTCGTAATGTAATCACCACTGAAGCAGTGGCTTACAGGAATACTTTAAACCAAACTCAGCTTTAAACTGGACCGAAACAGTTATTAGCCTTTGCGAAGAAACCAGCGATAAGCAACTTACTCTATCATTTTATAAACATCAAAACAAAATCAGTTTGGAAGTTAGATTATGGGAGAGAAATAATGAAACAGCAGTATTTGAACCTACATCATTTGGATTCTACATTTCAGGCGTAGCTCAGATGAAATATATGTTAGAGGTGCGTAAGCGAATGTTAATACAGATGAAGAAGACATTTATGTTATCTAATTACGACCGTAATTCAGTTAACATGTTATACAAGAATATATGCATTTAAGAAAACCCTGATCGATGATCCTACGCACAGCATCGACCGCTTCCTAAAGTCTATAGACGTACAAAATCATTATCTTACTTAGAAAAAAACAAATGGCAGCGAAAGTATTTATGCACGTAAACCCGAATGAAATTACTATGGTATGGAGAGGAACTTTGGATGTATTTGTTAACTGAAGGTATTACTGAGACACGAAACTAATCATCGATAATGATATAAATGATTGGCATATCTGCAAAGATTTAGAGAATTTTAATATAAAATAAATCATAAACATTATGGATAAATGTATGTGGAAGGTTATATATAATTAAATTTCCTGTTATTATATTTAATGTCAAGGTTATTTGACATATTATAGAAATTTAATTAGCCTTATATATGTATATCTATATACGAAATAGATATTATATGACCTAATTTGTATATATATATATATATATACTATATATAATATATATATATATATATATATATATATATATATATATATATAATTACTGTAAGATAATGATTATTAAAATTCTAATTATATAGTAAAGTTTTTATTATCCTTATTTTTTTGTTTGTTACTTTTCTTAAATAAATATTTACATGCTTTTTTAAGAGTTTAAATAAACGAACCCCAGTTCAGGATATGAAAAAAACATGTTTTTACATACGTAAAACCAAAAAAAGCCGATAAAAATAATTCTCGACCAATCACATACGAGGTCATATAGAGATAAGGATTACTCCGCCACTCACCAAGAAAAGGTAAAACATTCCTTTCTTGCCTGCTTTATATATTATCTACGCGACTCCAGCCAATGTTCAGTGAAATATATTTATAAAATAATATTAACATTGGATTCTTGATTCTTGTCTATACTGGAATTACCTTTTGACCTGAAATTAGGATTAAATTAGCCCGTATACAAAAAGGTTTATCCTAAATTATACCTAAATTAGGCCTAAGCGTAGTTATGCACCACATTTTACAGAAAAAGGCCAGTTTGAAATATATTTTGACCGGGAATTAGCCTATATCGCCCCGGGGTACAAAAAGGGTTATCCTAAATTTAGGCCTAATGTATTTCAACACATTTTACAGAGAGAGATCAGGTCAGTTTCGTATCGTAAGGATGCGGGTGTGTGTTAAACAGACCTGATTTTCAATGAAGCTTACTTAATCTTCAATAAAATAATAAAAGAAAATTTGTAATTAGTACCTAACTTTGAAATATTTGTAGTTAACATCGAGCGGATAATATAAATGTAAGTGAATAATTTTATTTTTAAATAAGAACTTAGAAAGTTTTTTAAAATACATGATATGTTAGCAAGAAGAACTTATTTTGTTATTTATTATACTTATTACATGGAAAATGATTTGTAATAAAGCTGCTTAAGTCAATAGAACCAAAACATGGCGTAAGCTTGTGTAGAGGCGGTGCTAGGGCCACCTTGCTGATTACTGAATTTATTGTTTTAAGGTACGTTAAAAGGTATGTTATATTTACAATTTCATAAAAATGTTAGTAAAATTTATTTAAAAAATTGATAGTAACAAAATTCTCCTCAAGGATGCACCGCCAGCAAATTAATAAAATCTTTGTTCAAAGATAATGATTATATGATTATTAAAGAAGTTTTAAGAAACTTTGAAAAATTTTTAGTTAACATCGAGTTAATATAAAGGTACGTGTTTAATTAAAACATTAAATGTTTTAATAAATTATACGTTATAGGTGTTAAGTAAATCTTGTCGTTGAGTGTAAGTAATCTGCTCGTGATGTAAGTAAATCTTGTGTGAGTGTAAGTAATCTGGTGAGTGTAAGTAAATCTATGCTGTGTAAGTAAATCTGTGGTGAGTGTAAGTAAATCTATGTGAGTGTAAGTAAATCTGTGTGTGAGTGTAATTAAATCTGTGTGAGTGTAAGTAAATCAGCGGTGTAACTAAATCTGGTGTGAGTTAAGTGTAAATTAAGTGTGTAACTAAAATCTGTGCTGTAGTGTAAGCTGTAAATGTAAGTGTCTATGGGTAAAATGTGTTT
>JABUQX010052877.1:15000-17500 GCA_015478945.1 Trachelipus rathkii
ACTGTGATGAAATAGTTACTTTAGCCTAAAATTTTAGGATTACGACTTACCCCGCTCTGAGATGTTCTACAGTCTAACCCACCTCGAAAGGTGCGAATAGACAAGATTCGAAAAAACCGTTGTGCATCACATGTATTTTTTTTTTTTTTTTTTTATACCCATATATATATATATATATATATATATATATATATATATACCTTATCTTATATATATATATATTATATATATATATATATATATTAATCTGTGATATACATATAATATATTTTGCAAATATATATATATATATATAATATATATATCTATCATATATATATATATATATATATATATAAATAATATAGTATATATATATATAATATATATTAATATATATATATATATATATATATATATATACTATATATATATATATATATATATATTCTTGTAGATATATTTAATGTTGAAATATTTAATATTCCTGTAAATATATCCATTTTCAAAATATGTAAGTCTATAATTATTAAATTTCTGAAATATGCACTAAAGTTTCTGTTAAAGTTATTTATTACTTTTATTATTATTATTATTATTTATTATTAATATTATTATTATTATTATTATTATTCATTATTATTATTATTATTATTATTATTATTATTATTATTATTATTTTATTATTATTATTTATTGCCATTTACTATTCTCATAATAAATCGAAATTGTTTATCTTCACATTTTTTTTTCTGACTATTATTATACTTGTGATTGCTTTACCCTTACCTTGTATAATGTACGCTATGCAGGCCTCGACAACGTTGCACTAAAAATGTCAAACTGAGACTGACTATTCCACACATGGAAAGTTTTAAACGTCATGAAACGGTATACCATATGCCTAACACCTGGAATGTCCTGGATCCTATAAGGGTTTCAAGGCGAGTTTCGGACACCTGTCTTATCAGGTTCCGCATTCCGCTATGGAATGTATCTGCGAGGCGGGTATCAGGATTGGTCTTAAGGCTATAGCTGACCTAGATACTTTATAACCACAAACCTCAATATTTATTATATATATATATATATATATATTATATATATATATATATATATATAATATATATATGTTATATATATATATATATCTATGTATATATATATAATATATATATATATTATATATTCACGATAATTACCATCCCCTCTGGTAGGCTTTCAAAGTCTGTCAGGTGAATGCTCTAACAGAAAGAAGGATCCCCAATCCTCTGGCTTCGTAGCATCTGCTCTCTTCGCACGCTCTCCATTTTTGTTCTTCGTGTTCGCCCACCGCTTTCTCCACAGGTCCATCATCCTTTTTCTAAGTCTTCCCGACGGTCTTCGGCCAGTCGGCCTCCATTCCAGCATTCTTTTCGGTCCCGCTCTCTCCTCCATTCTTTTCACATGCCCATACCATCGTAGCTGCTTCTTTTGTATTTGTTCATTCACAGAGTCGATTCTCAATTCCCTCCTTATGTCCTCACTTCTTTTTCTATCTCTCAGGGTAACACCTTTTATCAACCTCAGTACCCTCATCTCCGCTGCATTTATCCTTCGCTTCAAACTGTATTTAGGGCCTAACATTCAGCCCCATATATCAGTAACGGTCTCAATACCGTTTTATATACTATCATTTTCACTCCTTTGGATATTTCTCTCTTCTTTAATATTGGGTAAAGTGCACCAACATTTTTTGCAAATTTTTTCATTTTTTCCCTCAACTCGCCTTCATCTCCTCCCACCCCCTCCACAATCACCCCCAAATATTTGAATTCTTCGACCTGTCTCAGTGCAGCTCCTTCTATTCTCATGTTTAAATCCTCCTTCACCCTAGCTACTTTCATAATTTCTGTCTTTTCGGTGCTTATTTTCATATCCAATCTTCTCATTTGGTCATTCCATCTGTCCATCATCTCCTGTAGATCAGCTCCCTCCTCCGCTATTAGGGCTGCGTCGTCAGCATAGACCAGGATGTACTCCGCATATTCTCTTCAAACCGTAGTCCATATATATTATGAACAGAACGCTTCCTTGTCTCACTCCCGTATCTACCCTAAACCAACTCTCATCCTCCAAATCCCCAATTATCGTGTTTCTGGAAGTCTGGTAAGTGCTTTTTATTGTCCTTATTAACTTTTGAGTGATCCCATACTCCGTTTCTCCCACACACCTCACTCCCAATTTGGGTAAAGGAGGTAGATCCTTTATATATTTATATATATATATATATATTATATATATATATATATATATATATATATATATATATATATATATATATATATATATATATATATATATATATATATATATATATATAGTAAGTATTCAGCAATGATCACTAAAAGATATAAATTATAATAAAAGCCTTTAAAGAGAAACATTCCGTGCCACGATTGCCAAGATGTCTACATAGGAGAAACTAATGACTATCATAGAAGGTTTTATCAGCATAAATTGAATTTAATTAATGACTCCT
>JABUQX010052877.1:30000-45208 GCA_015478945.1 Trachelipus rathkii
ATCTGGGGCCACAGCTCTCACATACCGAAACCTCATCACAGATAGTTTTGGAGAAGGAATGTTTCCCGGTAAACGTCGTGGTCTCTTTGAGGGGTGATCGTTGGAGTGCTCTTGCGTGAACAAAGGTCATCTGACTAATTGAGAGCATTTTGCGATTCTTCTGCGGGGGAATAATCTGAAAGAAAAAGTGTTTAAAAGTCGCCATAAGTTTTTCAGAACATCCAAGCCAGAGCTTAAGGTAGCGAATTGTGTAGAGGGAGTTCTATAAGCAATATTACCAACGCGATTAGAGGAATTGGTTGAAGCATAAGCTACTTCAAAACATTCAAAGGAGACGGCTCCATCAGCCTGGTAGTTGCTAAATATGGGGAGCCAATCATTGAAGGAAATTATTATTCAGAATTATCTAGGCATTAAATGGAAAGAATCCCACCGCGTCGACTTAGATTTTTTATACAATTATTGCAACACGTCCAAGCAACTTCGCATATAGTACAAGGTTTTAGGTGGTAGAGTCATCTCAATGATAAATATTAAATTATTGATAGAGATTTTTTATGTCTGTGTTTTTGTAAATATTCAAAACATATAAATGTCATTTAGCTAGTTGAAATACAAGGTCGTATCGAAATAGTTGACATCGAATACGTTTTTTACGATTGGGTTTTAAGTGAGAAATACGATAATAAGTAAGTACATCACTTCGAGATTTTTAAAATTATAGTTTACTGATAATAGACATTTGATGTGTTTTGCAGTATATTAATATTGTACTGACTTTGGGATAAAAATTTCTATAAATTAGATTATTTTTAAAGACTACACGTGTTTTTAAGGAGGTTCAAACATATAAATTTTTGACATAGCCTCGTGAAATTACAAAATAGTCGATAAATAAGAAAGTGAGGCTATCTAGATAACTGGTTTAATAGTATTGTGGTTTTATTTATATTAATAGTTAGATAAGGAAATAATAGATTAGGTGTACTTTATCCGTAGTAACTTTTTTAAATAAGCTGTTTAATATTAATGTTATGCTGATAATATAAAAGTTATTTAATTTATTTACTTAGCATTAAAATTATTATTACGATGTTTTGGCTAACATTTTTTTTATTTTAATTTAAAACATTTAATTAATTTTTTTTCTGTCCATCTTTAAAATAGTAAAATTAAAGTCTTGGAACACTCACTGGTGCTTGACTTTGTGAGTAATAGTGAGAGTAAAATTGATGAAATGTAGAAAATCGATGTGTGACTTCGGAGATTAATTTTAATTAAACGTCTGTTATAGTTTATTCTGAAGAGTAAAAGGTTGATGAAATAATCATTTTATTTATTATAAAAAGAAGTAATGCAAATTTTTAAAATAAATATATATATTTTTTTGCCATAAAATTAAGTCTTTCTTTGTCATGAGCTTTAAATGGCAAAGTAAACTTAATAAGTTAAAATTTTTTGTTATGAAAATTTTTAATAGATTATTGGTTTTTTTAAAGTGCGATGATAATATATTATCTAGATGTTTAGTTATTAGACTTTAAGTTCGGATTAAATTTAATTAGCTTGTAATCTTCCAAGGAAGTTTAAGGTAAATAAGTTTTAAGATAAAAAAAATATTAAATTTTGAATTTGAATTTTGCATTTTTTTTGTAAATATTCAATATAACATTTTATCTATAAATCATAGCTCGTGAAATACAAGTCGATGAAAAAGTTGACTGGAACTTTTATTAGATTGGGTTTTTAAAAGTGTGAGGATAAATATTCACGAAATGGTGACTATCGATTTTTTAATAGCTGTTATATTTGTGGAGTAACAAATTTTAATTATAAATTATCATTAGATAAAAATATTTAAAATTTTATGATTTAATAATTTATTGATTTTTTGAAATTCAAACATATAAATTTAAAAGTCTAGATGAACTTTGTTTGCAACTATTACGTATAGATGACGTAATGTAAATCAGTGACATAATGAAACCGTATATTTATTTTAGATTGGGTATTTTTAGTGAGAAAATTAAACCGAAGTTATTAAAACTTAAATTATATTCAAGAAGTTGACTTGAATAATTGATTAATTGTTAAAGGTTCTTTAAATGTAAACTGGAAAAATAATTCTAACAATTTTTGATATAATTATAGTTAGCAATTTTGAAAATTAACATATATCACATATCATTTAATGATCCATAGCTCTTAAGCAATACAAAAGTCGTAGAAAAGTAAAGACTGGAAACTGAGATTTATTTATTTGATTATTGATTTTATAATTAAAAATATAAAGGTAACAATTAGTGAATATGTTTAATAGTTTAATAGAGATTATTAGATTTATATTTATAATTAATTCTTTTGGCTAAATGATTATTATTAAAATAAATATTGAAAAAGTATGTTTTAAATTGAAAAAAATTCAAAAACAATTTCTATATAAAATGTCTATAAGCTCCAGGTTTTGTGAGAGATAGGCAGTCGATGAAAGATTGTGACTAGGATACTGGTTATTTTATTATTTGCGCGATTGATCCATTATGAAGAGAAAGACAGAAAAGTGGGTCTGACTTCGGTTAGAGACGTGTGCCAATATATTTAAGCTCGCGAGTTTATAATTGGTGGATCGTTTGTAGTATATTAATAGTTGTATTCCTTAAATGTCAATAATATATATTAGATAAAAAATAAATAATAATTTAAAATTTGTTAATAAATTTATAGGTTTTTATTTATTATTATTCATATTTAATAACATATAATTAATGATATTCACATAATGCTCGTCGAAATTATATACTAAATCGTTAAGATTAGTGATAACTTGAATAACGTTTTTTTTAGATTGGTTAATTTTATTCTCATAAAATATTCTAATATGGGTGATCATTAACGGATATTTAATTTAATTAATTAAGTTTAACTGTTAATAGTTTATTTTTAGTTGAGTAAATTCTAGTTTTCTTATTATAAACCATTATGAAAGATTATTTATAAAATTTATGAAATAAAATTTTTGTTTTTTTGTGGTTGGTGATTTAAATTCAATTGTAGGACATTGGTGATAGGGGGAATTGTCCTAGCTTCAAAGGGGTTGAGTTTAATGATTGCATAGTTCAGTTTGTTTGTGGTTTGGTAGAGAGAAGGTTTGAGAGTGTTGGGAAGGCTCGTTTGGTTGGATTGGGTTCTGTAGAGGTGAGAAGAGGTACGGAGTTGGAGGTTCGACGGTTTGGCTGGCGGTGATGTGGTTTTGTTAATAGTTAGCTCATGTTATTAATTTATGAGAGTGAATAATGATAGGAGAAAGTAAATAAGGTTTCACCTTTTAAATCTCATATATCTACTTGAATAGGATATATAATTTTATAAAAAGTATTTATGCCTTTTTGTGCATAAATTATAATATGAATATTAATCTTATAGAACTTATAAAAATATAAAATTTGCTCTAAATTAGTTGATATTAGTGTTATAATAAACATATAAAGATACCAAAGTTATGAAAGTTAGAATGACAGAGGCCTGGTGAGTCAACCTAATAATACGTTTTATTAGTATGGGTTTTTATAGTGAGAAATACGAAGGTATCACTTCGATTATTATTTATAGGCTGTTTTTATATAAGTTTATTAAAGAGATTAATATGTTATTAATTCAATATAGATAAAAATTCTAAAATTTTTGATTTTAAATTATTAATGGTCTATGGAAAATTCAAACTTATTATAAAATTATAGTCATAGCTCGATGAAAACTACAAGTACGTAGATAAAAGTATGACATGGACTTAGTTATTTATTAGATTATTGAGAATTATAAGTGAGGAATAACAAGTGTCAAATTCTGATTTATTTATTAAGTTCTATAGACAGTTAAGAGATAACTTAGTAGTGTACTAAAAATTTACAATATTTGAGAATTTATAAAAATTCTAATAATAAAATTTTTGATAAAATTTATTGGTTTAGCAATTATTATTCAAACTATTAATATTAATTAGTCTAATAGTCAATCGTGAAAAATTACGAGTCGTAGAATAATTATGTTGCTGGTTAAACGTTTTTTAAGTACTTGAGGGTTTGTATAAAATAAGATGAGTGATTAATTAAACGTTAAAGGTGTAACTTCGGATTTTCTCTTTAAATAGACGTTAACTATTAAAGTTTTTTATTTGGTAGTATAAAAAAGGTTCTTAAATTTTTATCATTTAGATTATTAATTTAATAAAATATTAAATTTTGATTTAAAAATTTGGTTTTTTGAAATTCAAACATATATATAAATGTCCATATTTCGTGAAATACAAGTCGTAAGAATTAAAGTGACTGAAAACGTTTTTTAGAAATTGGGTTTTAAATAAGGAATATATAATTCGAAGGTGTCTTCGGATTTTTCTAATTAATCAGCCTGTTACTCGGTGCTGTCGGAAGACATTTGTTTTCTTAATTAACTATTATTATTTGATAAAAATTTAATATATAAATTAAAATATTATGATATATTTTGTTTATATTCTTTGTAATCTTACGAGAGAAATATTTTACAACAGTGTAACCTAAAGCTTCACTTGTTAAAGACTATTACATATAAAAGTTCGTATAAGAAAAATAGTTTTGACTGTAAACGTTTTTAAGTTATTTTTGTGTTTATATAAGTAGACGCACCAAATGCACTGCAGAGAAGATGCAGCACATCTGTATTGTAGGAGATAAAAGCTGATTATAGTTTTTGGAGTAAACAAGGTTCTTAATTCTTTAGCTAGAAAATATTAAAAATTTGTAATTTTGGGTTTTTTGAAATTCCAAACCATATAAATGTCGCATAGCCTCGTGGAAATCAAGGGCGCATGAAATACGTGGAGAAGACACAAATAGAACTGGAACTACCGTAATCACTGAGAAATTGGGATTTCTTCAATAGAGTGGAAGCGTTAATTACTAGCATTTGGTTTTGACTTCGGTATTTAGATAATAGTTTCCACTACTGTTATAGTATTGTGAGAGAAGTAAAAACGTTTTAATATTTCATATATATTGAGTTGGAATTATTCACTCTTTCTAAAATTGACTATTTCCTCTTTCGGTTATTTTTATGGAAATTCAGAGAGTTATCATTATTGAACTTCCTCCTCATAGGAACATCACAAGCATAACGCTTATACCAAGTATTTGATAAGTGCCTAGTATAAAGTGTACTGGTATAAATAACAGTATTAATAAGTTTGGGTTATTAAGTGAGGAATAACGATATGGTTGGACGCTTCGGAATTTTTTAAATAAGCTTATTAAGTATACGTTTTGGAGTAAAAGTTGAACTTAAATATGTAAAATATTTTACTGAATTAAAAATATATTACAATTTGATTAAAAATTTTTGTTAAGATGTGGTTAATATGGGAATTTCAAACATATAAATGTCCAATACTCGTGAAAATACAAGTCGTAGAAAAGTATCTGGAAACTTTTTTAGATTGGGTTTTTAAGTGAGGAAAACGATGGTCACCTTGGATTTTTAATAGCTGTTATCAGTTTTTGCGAGTAAAAAGGTCTTGTTAAATCAATCTAGAATAAATATTAACATTTGATAAAGTAATTTTTTTTTTGAAATTCCAATATTAACAACAGTCCATAGCGCGTGAAATACAAGTCGTAGAAGCGTGTGACTGGACGTTTTTAGATTGGGTTTAAGTGAGGAATACGAAGGTGACTTCGGACTTTTAATAGCTGTTATAGTTTGGGAGTAAAAAGGTTCTTAATTGCATTTAGTAAATATTAAAATTTGATAAATATTGGATAAATTTTTTTCATGCTCGAAATCCATGAAATAAATGTCTATAAAACGCCCTGAAAGACCCCCAATGTTGCAAATCTTAGAAAAATAACTGGAACGTTTTAGATTGGGTTTTATGAGTGAGGAATACGATGGTGACTTTGATTTTTAAATAGGTTTGTTAATAGTGGTTGGAAGGTTAAAAAAGGTTCTAATTCATTTCTAGAATAAAAAATACTATTAATAAACTTTATGGATAAAATTTTGAGGTTTTTTGAGAAATATCAAAAACATATATAAATTTAGTTCCATAGCATCGTGATTAAAATTAACAAGTCGTAAAGAAAAATAAAAGTGTAACTGGAACGATTAATTTATAAGATTGGAGTTAATTTTATTTATAAGGTGAGGAATTTAGACGATTAATATCGGAATGGTTTACACTTATATATATATTTATTATATAATATAGTAGTATTTATATATATATAGTATATGATAGATAGTAGATTGTTATAAACTCACTGATTTTCACCCTTTTAGGGCATTTGGATTAAAAATAGGGTTGACCGAACATTTTATAATGAGTCTGATGGTTAGAAGCTATTTCCTGGATTGTATTAAATCTCAGCGGTTACTATAAGGTTCATTTGTAGATTAGGGTCGGAACCATTACTCAGGGCGAAATTTCATTATGGATAAAATTTTTAGGTTTTTGAAGAAAAATTCAAGGTTGTTCAAAACCCACGTGATACGACATTCATTTAAGGGTGGTCGGAACAGGGTAATTTAGTTCTGTGGTACACTACCACGACAAGTTCTTGGAGAATTATACGGTACACATCAGTTGATTTCCACCGTTCTCTTAGATATTGGTTATTGTATAGGAAATGACGAGGTCGAGACACAGAATTGAGATGATCTTCACGCGAAATTAATAATAAATTAAGGGGTGAGAGGTGATTGTGATGTAAATTCGAGGATATTAAATTCTTGCGTTGGTTTAGAATATCAAAATTTATAAAATTAATATGAATATTATATTCTATAGTATTATCATGAGAAATGTGGTGTTAACTATTAAATAACATATAATTAATTGTATATAATTGTATATAGTCGTAAAAAACAAGTCGTAAAAAAGTGACTGGAACGTTATTAGATTGTTAGTTTCTTTAAGTGAAGGAAATACGATGGTGACTAAATTCGATTTTTAATAGTCTGTTTATTAAAATTGTTTTGGAGTTTAGAGATTTTTTTTAATAATTCATTTAAGATAAAAATTTCTCATATTAAATTTGATAAATTTATGGTTATGTGGTGCTTTTGAGAGTGTAGACCAAGGGCACCATAGAGATCTAGGATCAGAGAGGTAGACGCAGTCGGAGATTATTATACCACAAAGTCGTAGAACCAAGGTATGGAGGCTGGAGGCGTAACGAGATACTTAGATCGGGCTTTCAGAGAGTGCAAGAGAAAATTACTACGGAAGGGTCACGTTGTGATCTGGTATTGGACCTCAATAGCTGTGTGGGAGTGGAGGTTAGAGCCTTATATATGGAGTAAAAGGTTCTTAATTCATTTAGATAAAAATTTTTAAAATGTTGTGATTTTAAATTCTCTCTAGATTGGCCTGTGTGGAGACTGCCAAGAGATCTTCTCACATACACGAGGTAGTGGGAGGGTATAAGAAATGTCGCGACTCCACGCTCGTTGAAAATATCTAGTTTATTCACATAAGAAAAGATATAGAGAAGATTACATCATAAGGATATCGAGGTTTCATAATTGAAATCGTAGAGGATACAGAAGGGACTTGAATTAGTTAAACCTCGATTTAATCGGATATAGTAAAAAAAATATTGATACTTTTCAAGATTTTGATGCCAGGATCATACTTTGGGGTAAAATAAAATGGTCTATAAATTTGTCTAATAAGTCAAATATTTATTTTAGTTAAAATTTGATAAATTTGGTTTTGGTTGTCAAACAATATGACACATCATTATGTGGGGTACGAGGACGATACTCCTATTTTTGTTCGCGGTGCGTGAATACAAGTTCAGTTGAGAACATATGTGCAGGAGGATGAATTACGTCTTTTGACGACTGAGTTTCTTGGTTTGGACGTTCGAGGAGGAGAGTGGTGGAGATCGAGGGCACTTGCGGATTATATATAATATTTATTAGCTTCTTAATAATTTAACAAAGAAAGATTAAGATGTAGTTTTCATTTATAATATCGATTTAGATGGAGTAAACTATTCTTTACTATATATTTTGAATGAGACATTTATGACGGGTGTGTTGGTTTTTTCGAAACAGGAGAACCAGGACACTTATAATGTGGCGAGGTTGACATATCTAAGGGGGACGCTTTTCTTCGTTGTTGATAATGAGCAAGTCAGATAGAAAATTCGTGGCGCATCCGGAAACGTTCTCAAATTGGAGATTGGATATATATAATGTAGCAGGGAGGGACTAAGGTAAAATTCCACTGAGTTGTGTGATTACTGTGGCGGATCTGGATAGCTAGTTTAATATTGTTGTTCGTGCGGAGTAAACATCATTCGGTCTCCTTTTAATGTCGTTATTTATGGAGGATATTATTAATTATTTCGTTATTTAACCACTAGGGCTATTCTGTGTACTATTTCAATATAGGATTTTAGTGTGGGCGGAGATTATTAATCACAATACGACCTCATTAGTACAGTTCAGATAGATTCGTGAATATAGGCATTCATGTCCGTAGAAAGTATACCTCGGTAATCGTTTTTAGAAATTAGTCTTGAGTTATTTAAGTTAAGGAAAGACGAATGGTAGACATATCGGAATATGCCGTGTGTAATAGATTAGCTTTGTTTATAGTCTCTCTGGAGTAAAAATGGTTCTTAATTCATTTAGATCAAAGTAGATCGTTTCATTATCAAAATAAATTTTTTGGGTTATGAATCTCAAACCATATAAATGTCCATAGCTTGTGAAATACAAGTCGTAGAAAAGTAAATGGAACGTTTTTAGCCATTTAGAGGATTCTTAGTTGAGTGTTAAATTATTATCTTGATGAGTTTTTGACCTTCGTTGAATGTAACTTCTATAGCTGTAATAATACGTAATTTCGGAGTATAAGGTTCTTAATTCCATACTTAGCATAATAGTCAATAAAGATATAGTATACGGAGGTTGTGTGTTGCCTATCTCGAATTATTACTTCAAAACCTTAGGTCACATTTAACGATGCTCGGAACTGGAAACACGCTAGGTGGACGCTACACATGTGTAAGTGTGGAGAGATTAGTAGGACTGGGAATCCGTATATAATGCGGAGAGAATCAGATAGGAGTTTATTAAAGAGATGAGTTTGAACTAGAAACACAGTGGAGTGGTGAGCATAGGTCGGAAATATAAGATTACATCAGCGGGTCGTTATAAGCGACTAAGTCTCTCTTGGAAGTAAATAAGCGTTCTTATTATAACATCATTCTAACAGAATCAATACCAATATGTCTCAAAAAAATCTATGCATCAATTTCTGCGATGGCTTTTAACGTTGAAGATTGCAAGGAGGACTAAATAAATTGTGGGGAGAGTGATGCTCGTCGGAAAATACAGGAGATTAAAGTCGAGCTCAAGCAAAGTCGACTGAAGACGCGTTTTTTTAGATTGGGTTTTAAGTGAGAAATACTCCGCAAGCCAGCGTCACGTGGTCCGGGATCTTGTCTAATAGCTGACTTAAGTTTAAGAGTTTATTAAAGGTAATCTGATAATTCATAGTTAGAGTAATACAAAATATCTCAAAAATTTGATAAAAGTTTTAGGTTTTTTGAAGAATTGCAAACATATAAATGTCCATAGCTCGTGAAATACAAGTCCTAGAAAAGTGACTGGAACGTTTTTAGATTTTGTTTTTAAAGTGAGGAATACAAAGGCCATTACATTTCTCGGATGTCCTATCTATAAGGATAGGCATAAGATGGTCCTAAGGACCTGTTGGGTGTGGAAGTTAAAAAGACAGGTTTTCCTTAAATAATGTCTTTGATGGAACATTTTGAATCTCATTCACCGATCTTGATAACACAATTCATATAGGTTGTTGTAGAAAAATTCACCCACATATCACCCCAATAATATGATGACATATTATCTCACGCCCATTTAGGAGTGTTAAGATACAGCAGTCGTGGAGATATTACGTGTGTGAGTCTGCGTATTTTACAGATATATATCTTAAGATCTGGAGAGGTTGTAAAGTTGCACGCGCAATGGGAGCCCATTCTGATGGTACGAACTCTTGGATTTGTGAAATAGGCTAGTATAGTTTTATCGGGTGTCTCTGGAGGTAATTAAAGTGTTCTTAATTCATTTATGGAGGGTACACTAATATAGTACAATTTTTTATTGTTGATCACAATATTTTTTTTGCTTTTTTTAAAACAGGTTAGGCAACGCCTTTACGACCTATCAGGATTAGATCCCATAGCTCACTGTGAACGATACAAGTTCGTTAGACCACAAGTGACGTGGAACCGTTTTTAGATCGGCGTTTTAAGTAAATAGTAATACGGTACGAACACGGTCCACCTCTCTTGGATTTCTTTTTTAATAGCGTGTTATAGTCTTTTGGGTGGGGTGGGAGCTAAAAAAGGGTTCTTCAATGTCTTTTCAGATATTAAATATTAACTTTATAGATAAAACTAATATCTAATATAGGTTGTTTGAAGAAAATTCAATTACATATAAAGGTCTTTTTCATATGCTTTGTTTGGAAACTAACCACTTAAAGGAATGCAATTGGTAGGTACAGTAGCTAGTAATTTAGGTAAATGCTTCCTGTAACATTGAGAGACGTTTTTTAGACTACTGGAAGCTTTCTAACGCATTGAAGGAATACGATGGTGATTCGGATTTTTCAATCCAGAACCTCGCTCTATACGCTATAATCTAGCACGAGCTAACACCAGCATCTCTTTACATACTACTCATCCTCTAGCACTAACACTACTACCACAACAACATTCACTGATAGGTAGTTTCGAGATTTTGATTGAGCAAAAATATCACAGATAACACCTTATATTAATTCCATCGCTTCGTTTAAGGATGAAAGTTGGTAGAAAAAGATAGACTGGATTTCGTTTCTCTAGATAACTGTTGGTTTTAAGTGTAGGAATAACGATGGTGACTTTCGAAGATTTCTCCTAATAGGCTATTATAGTGTTTGAGTAATCAAAAGGTTTCTTAATTCATTTAGATAAAAATCATTCACAATTTATAAATGTTTAGTTTTTTGAATTCCCAAACACTATAAATGTCGCATGGCGGGGTCGTGAAATACAAGTCGTAAGAAAAGGTATCTCGGAACTAATTTTTTGGAGATCTCGGTGATAAGTTCCTAAAGTGAGGAAAACGCCCTATGGTACCACCTCGGATTTTTAATAGCTGTTATAGGCTTTTGGAGTAAAAGGTTCTTAATTCATTTAGATAAAAAATATATTAAAATTTCTTGATGAAATTGTTTGTTTTTTTGAATTATTCGGATCGACGCCATTTAATTTCAAGATCTATCGTACAAGTCGTATGACGAAAGTCGACCTGGCAGCGTTTTTTTTAGATTGGGTTTTAAGTGCGGAATACGAAGGTCACCCTCGGATTTTTATAGGCTAAAGTTATAGTTTTTGGAGTAAAAGGTTCTTAAAAATTCATTTAGATAAAAATATATAAAACCAATTTGATAAAATTTGATAAATTTTGTTTTTTTGAAATATCACTTATTTAACACACTATAAATGTCCTATTAGCTCGTGAAATAGGCAAGCCGTAGAAAGAATAAGCTGGAACGGGTTTTTAGCATTTTGGGTTTTTAAAGTGAGGAATAAAAGCGATGTGTGACTTCTTGATTTTTTAAAATAGTTAAGTATATGTTTTGGAGTAAAAGGTTCTTTAAGTGAACCCCTTTTTCATTTAGCTAAAAAATACTAAACCTTAGATAGGAATGCATTTCCCTTGGGATCTTCTTACCTTTTGAAATTTCACACACTCACTAATACCACGGACTTTGATATCGCATTGATTCGGGTGAGAAGATAAAATACAAGTCGAAGAAAAAGTGACTGGAACGTTTTTAGCTATGGGGATTTTAGTGAGGAATAATTTTCCACGGATTGGTATCTTTCGGATTTTATAGACTCTGGTTATAATTGGAGTAATCGTAATGGTGTTGTAATATAGTGATATTTTCATTTAATTAATATTATATATATTATAAAAAAATTCTAAATTAAATTTGAATAAATTTATGGATATATAATATATATGAATAATTCAAAACATATAATAAATATGATCCATAATAGCATACTAGGAAAATACAAAGTGAGTATATTAAAAAAAGTGACATTGGAACGTTATTTAGAAATTGGAGTTTTAAGATGTAAAGTGAATACGTGAGTGGACTATATCGGATTTTTAATAGAAGCTATTATATAGTTTTTGGAGTAAAAGGTTCTAAATCATATTTAAGATAAATAGTAGTTTAAAATATTTAGAAATATATTTTTAAGAATTTTTATGAAATTTCACAATAGCCATTATATACTAGATAATTAGTATCCAATGAGCTTCACGTGAAATAACAAATTGTACCCTTATGCGAACTTAATCTGGAACTCATGATTAATACAATTTTTGAGACATTTGAACAACGAATTAGAAGCAATCTCTATTTATAGTGCATTGGATCCTTCTTAGTATAATTTGGATTAAGATTTATCATTCTTTATAATGCATTTGTAGATAAAAATTAGAAAAATTTAATAGATAAATTTCTTAAACATTTGAAAATCAAACATATATGTGAACTCTTTTACAAATGAACCTGATAAGAAAATAATGATTTGGAACGTTATGAGATCTGTTTGGTTTTATTAAAATTTGTTGAAGGAATAAATTTCTGCTTTTAATATGACTGTTATAGTTGTGGAGTTTAAATTAAATGTTCTTTAAATAATTATAAAAGAATAAATAAATTCTAATTAAATTATCTGATTTTCATATAATGACTAGAATCTAGTTATGGGTTTCCATTATCAAAAAATGTTTAGACTTTTTTTTGAATTCATATTAAGTTAAAACAAAGATAATAGTAATCTGGAACTTTTTTTAGATTTGGGATTTTAATGTGAGGAAGACGATGGTGAGGCATTCACCGGATTTGTTTGAAGTTAGACTAGCTGTTATAGTATGTTTGGAGTTTATTAAGGTATTGGCTTCTTCAGAGTTGCGCACTCAGGATCTAAGTACAGGATATTTCTTCTTATGCTAAAATTTGATAAACTTCCTCAGCTTCATCAAAACATGCTTTACTTAGCATTAAACTAATATAAATACAATAATGTTATCATTAATAGCGGCACGTGAATAATGCAATTTAATCGTAAATGAGTTATATTGACTAGGAATAACATTGTTTATTTAATAAGGAATATTGTATTTTTAAAATGGTTATTTTTTGAAGATTTTTCACAATGTGCCAAAACTGAATTTAGATATCATCTTTGACAATAAGCTGTTATAGAATTAAATTGTTTATTTGGATTTGTAAAAAGAAATTCACTTATATTAATAATAATTTTTAAAAGAAATAAAAATATTAAAAATGCCATAATATGGGCACTTTTTTTTAGTAGCTTCAATTGCATAGATTTGCATCTTTGTTATTTTCGCATCCTCAGCTACGTTGTTGAGATATTTAGTCGTGAAAAAAAAGTATCAATTGAAACTTTAACTCTTTAGATTGGGTTTTAAGTGAGGAAAACGATGAGGACTTCGGAGTTTTAATAGCTGTTATAGTTTTAATTGTGAGTAAAAATGGTTCATATTAAGTTCATAATTAGATAAAAAAATTCTAAAATATATTTTTTGAGTGAAATTTAGGTCTCTTTATGAAAAAATTCAGAACCATATTAAATGTCCATCCAGCTCGCTGAAATCCAAGTAGGGTAGGAAAAGTGAGCTGGAACGTTTTTACATCTAATTAAGATGCGCAATTCACGATGGTGACTTCGGATTTTTAGTAGCTGCTGTTTTAGTTTTGGAGTAAATGGTTCCTAATTCATTTAGAAAGTTATAACTATTATTTTGAAATAAATTTCGGTACTTATATAGAAAATTCAAAACATTATAATGTTAAAGAAATATCTGTGTCCCGAAAATACCGAAGTCGTAGAAAAGTGACTATGACGTTTTTCAGAATTCATTGAGGTTTTAAGTGAGGTTGAATTTATTAATATTAAATTTTCAGAAGACAGTATCTGCGGATTTTTAATAGCTGTTTTATATAATATTATTATTGTTTTAGGCGTAAAAATGATGAGTTGACTTAAATCATTTTTAAGATATAATGATATCTATAAATAAGAAAGAAGTTTTAGTTTTTTTGAAATCAAACATATAATAGTTTATCAAAGCTCGTGAAATACAAGTCGTTAGAAAAGTTGACTGGAAACGTTTTTTAAGATTTGGATTTTGCTCATTCAAAGACCTTGCCATTTTGTTTTAGATTTTTTTTAATATAGCTGTTATAGTTTTGGTGTAAAAGGTTTTCTTTAATTATTCATTTAGATAAAAAATTCATTAAAATTTGATAAAATTTTGGATTTTTTGAAATTTCAAATAACATAATAATGTTAATCTTAAATTAAGCTCGTGAAAATACAAGTTTGGAATAAGAAAAGTGAGCTTTGGAACGTATTTTAATTAGATTGGGTTTTTATAAGTGAGGAATACACGTAAAGGTGACTTCGGAATTTTTAATATAGCTGTTATAGTTTTGGAATAAAAGAGTATAGTAAATTCATTTAGAATAAAAATTCTATAAATTTTTGATAAATTTTAGGTTTTTTGAAATTGAAAGGTAAACCATATACAGCCTGATAGCTCGTGAAATATCATAAGTCGCAGAAAAGTAACGAGAAATTTTACATGGTTTATAGGGTTTTAAGTGAGGAAAACGATTTTGGTGCTTTCGGATTTTTTTAAAATATGCATGTTATATGTTTTGTTGGAGTAAAAGGTGATCTTAATTCATCAGTAAAATTCACTAACTTAAATGATGAACATAGTTCTACCTTTCTAATGAGAAGGTAAACCATATACATTGTCCATAGCTCTCAAGGTGAAATACAAGCTGTAGAATTTTTAAAGTGACGGCGACCGTTTTTAGAATTGGGTTTTTAAAAGTTGAGGAATATGCGAAGCACTTCGGATTTTTTTAATAGCTGATTATAGTTTTGGAGTAAAAGGTTCTTAATTCATTTAGGAATTTATAATTCTAAAATTTTTTGAATACAAGTCCCCCTGCATTTTAGGAGCTACAACTCCTTTACATGTCAAATTTAAGACACTTCCATTAAAATACTAAAGTCCGTAGAAATAAAGT
>JABUQX010052878.1:0-33335 GCA_015478945.1 Trachelipus rathkii
TCATAGGAATCATTATTCTTTAAAGTTATATCAAAGTATATAGTTTCGTGCCCCTCATTCACAGCAGCATCTGCTCGAAGGCTGTGGCTATGCACGTCATCACACGTACATAATATGCGCATCTTTGAAGGGTCCATGTATGTGTAAGTATGTCTTGTAGAAAAATCCGAAGTATAATTAGTGCATGTGTACCAAGTTTTTAAAATAAACCACAACCTTTGAAAGTAAGTTGAAATGCCCATAACTGCACCACAAACACTGCTTGCGCTGTCTCTCACTGTATTCTTAACTGAAGCACAAAACACTGTTTTGCTTACGCGTCTTTCACGGCTTTCGAGTTGAGGTTATCTCCGACTGAAAACCCACACAATCTCAAACTTCCATCTGGCTTTCGGATAGTACAATCGGACTATTCCATGGTGATTCACTTTCTTTGCAAAAACTGTGCTCTCACTAACTCTTCACACTGGTTCTCAATCTCATCAGTTACAGGCTTAGGGAAACGTCGTGGTCGCTGGTAAATAGGAGTCGAGTCAGTCAGTATTATACGAAATTCAGACAACCTTGCATTCCCAATGTCATTATCACCCTTACTTAATACATGCGTAAATTCATACAAAGTTTCAGTCATTGTTTCTTTCTCCCTATCAGTCAACTGATCTCATTTATCTAACTCACTTAGCAACCTCTCTCTTGTCCATTCTTTATCCTTTTGCAACTGTGATCCCTCAACACCATTACTTGCATAGCACTCATACCTCTCCCCGTCTAAGCCTTCAAACAAGTCACATTCATCTACAACTGTATACATTCGTCCCAACAGATCACCATTTTGAATTGCTCTAAGCTTCTGCCCTCTTTTATTTGGTCTCACTTGCACATAAACCCACCGCTGATCGACGGACGATAGGCGATGTGTGACGAGGGCCACTGGTAACTTCCACCTTGGCATAGCTGCCATCTATCATAACCATTGGACTTTCAAGCATATACTCCCCAACATCTTTCTTCCTTGCAACTTTAACTTTCTTAGGCTCATTTGAATAAAACTTTACATTTTCACTTGCATACACTTTGATATCCTTTCAAATATTTTTGATCTTTCTGGTTAGGGGATTTCAGGTACACTCCCCACTCTTCTCCTTCTAGATCTTTACCCCTATCATATAATAATATTTCCTAGATCATTTCTGTGATGAGTTTTAGGAAATAATACTGTGTAGAATATATACTTATATATACTCACCCACTCTATACCCCTTATTTCCTCACTCTTGTTGTATCGTCCGCTCTATAACACCTCAAGTACGAAAATAACATCTCGCGTCACTGAGTAGTAATATTTCTTGCGCCTTGCTGAGGTGTTCTTCAAGCGAGACTCAGAACCCGAGTCTTGGAGCTAGACTTCCAGTCCGGCTCCGACTCTGGAGCCAGAAATTCCAGTCTGGCTCCGACTCAGGCTCCTGAACCAGAGTATCCGATGACTCATCTTCTCCAGCTATCTGTGTTTTTGGATCTTTGTACTTATAACTCTTCTAATAATTATTTTATGTTTCGGGATCTTTTCAAACCAATTCCTTCGCTGTGATTGGAAGAAATGAGCCAATCACGGTAAAGGATATCGTTCACTCATACGAATTAAGATTATAGTTATTTAAATATCCTTAGACATTTAGTGAGAGAGATTCAGTATATACTTGTTCTCACCGTAAGAAATCAACTTATTTACATTGATATGAGCATTATATACTTAACGCTGAGAGCGTCATTTAATCAGCTTATTCAACATTTCAATACTATTAATCGATAATATCAGTGATTCGAACTCAGAATTGGGTTGATATACACTCTTTTCTAATAAGGTAATAGAAATACACTTTTCCTATCTAATTACTACTAACTCAGCCAAATACACTATAACCTTATACCATACTACACATTACTGACTAATAATTACTGCTAACATAAACTAAGTTTTTAACTACTACTACTACTACACTAACTACTACTACTACTACTACTACTACCGACATGACTGTTATCGGACTCCTGTATCCATTCTAGCTTATTTTGATGTAACAATACAATTAAGTAAAATCGATAGCATCTTTTTACTTCTGTTGCAGTAATCCTGCGTTGGTATAAGATCTTTACTATTATTACTAAAAGATTCACAAAATGGGGCCTGCAAGCAACAGAATGTAACCATTTAATTTGTTCCCGCATTATAAAATCGTAAATCTCTCTGGAGGTCGCGAGAGAGGCCGCGGGTGAATGGACCCACATGTAGGAGGGGCTTATTTGCCCAACTGCTTTACAGATACTTTAGGGATTCACGTTCTGATCAAAAGCCAGCTAGTTTTTACTGTGCAACACTCACTCTAAATAGTAACTTTAAGTCAATTATATTTATAGACTTTAATAAAAACACTTAAAAATCTACTATGTTAAGACACAATTTATACACGTGAACGCACAGAGTATCCAGTCAACGCGGAGTAGCAATCACTGGAGAATCTTATTGTTCACTCTGGATCAAATTCTCGTTTCTAATATCAGCAGACCACTCAAAGTGTGTCAGTATTGAGTATCTGAGATAAAGATAAGTTTGGGGTATTTTAGATTACTTAACTTTCAATATTTTGTGCAGAAGACGCCCATAAACTCGGATATGAGAGAGATCTGCTCTTCATCGAGATCACAGACATTGAAAATGCTGTACCTGTTCATCGAATAGCCCGAAAAAATCGTCACGTTGTTATATTAAAGTGGTATATTAGTGCCCCACACGTACATACTTTGGTGAGAACCTATATATTATACACCACACCTACATGTAATTCTACCTATAAGACCTACTAGTATACAAGTTTGGATACGTTTACCTAATATACTACCTATACTTCTTAGTTGATTGTTGGCGGTTGGTATATAGCATGGCTGACTCCTGTGGTGCTGAGGTAAGGTGAGAGTCCATACGATCGACATTTCGAGGGTACTGCTTCGCAATGGACCCCCTATGGCGAGGGGGTTCTACCAACATCTACACCCCAATGATAAGTCATTTTCTAGTTTGCGCCTCCTAGCTAATTATTCGCTACCTGTGAGTTGAGATCCATACTATACTATTGAGATGCTATCTACTTGGACACTAATTCCTTAAGATTCGAGAATATATATTATATATATAACAAATTAACCTATTCTAACATGCCCACTACAATCAGCTTACAACACTACATATAAAAACATGTTACACTTATTATATACTATGTGAGATTTCCTTATCAGCCGGGTCATTCTCGTCGATATGTTCTTGTATCGTTTGTCGCATCAACGTTTGCGTCACTCAAGTCAAACATTGAGTTTGTCTATTTTCGTTTTTTGTTGCTTGTTCGTTGTAGTCATTCGTTAGTTGTCTATGTACACCGCTTGTTGTGTGTTGTTGTTGTGGTATGATTACAATAACTACACCATTGTCCTATGTTGTTAGCCGCTTGTGAGTGAGTACTTTATATATTGCTTGTACATTTATACATTATATATAATATTTTTATATATCACATATTTTTACACATTATTTATCACATTAATATTATATATTCACATTATTCTTTAGTCATCCTCTGTCCCCACAGCTTGTCTTCCAGTCATCAAGACGAGTAATAAATGAATCACCCGTAGTCGGATTTAGTATGAGTTGATTCGTAGTTGTTGATGTCAATGTTTGAATGTTTGTTATGGTTGAATGTCGGCAATGTTGTCTTTTGTGGTGTCAAGTCTTTGTCTATAGGTTGTTCGTTATAGAGTTTCACGTTATCTCTGCTGTTTGTAGTTCTCTCCATAAGCGGCCATTTGTTGTATGTTGTTGTGTTGTTGCGTCGGTTGTGGTGTGGTTATGACTTTGTACTACTATATCTTCTACCGTTCTGTCCAATGTCTGCTCTCAAAACTAATATATTCCTAACTACCCTATATATGATATATACTTTTAGTAATACTTAATCATATATCTTATAATAACTAAATGATTTATACTCACATTACAAGCTATCTCACTGTATAAGATTTATGGAACTAGAGTCTACATATCATATTATCTCGCTATTTATTCATTTATATATTATATATATATAATTGCGCTCTTTCTGCTTCCATCATCATTTCATCAGCGCGTTGTTCGCTCCCTCCCTGTACTACTGAGTATATGGCGATCGCCATCTTCTCGCGATCGAAATTTCTGAGTGAAGCATCCAGAACAATTCCCCTGACGAACCTGTTTACGTAATTGTGGCTGTCCTCCTTCCTTACTCTCACCAGACATGTTTAGCTTTTCTGTGAAATCTCTTAGCCTCTAAATCTTCTGCTTTTTTTGGCTCACTAGTATTTATATATTCACTTTTTCTTCTACAAACACCACTGTCTGCTTCTCACAACTTAAGGAATGTGCGTATAAGGCTACATGTTGTCCACTCAAATTCATAACATTGTGCGGTCCAATATAGCTCCCTTTACTACTATTACTCATATAGACTCAACTTATGAGGTCCACAAACCTGCAGACACATACTTGCTAACCTACGAACAATTCCATCTACACATACATAATTCACTATATTCACCTTATATAAAAACTCCGATCATACTAATTGATTCATATACTGACGAACAGACCTCAGCAATTGCAAACCAAACCTATAACTCGTAGCCAAATCATCATTATACTATCTTACACTTAATATATATATATTTACTACTACCACTTATATACTATCATACCATATAACTCTACTACCATTACTATATATCATATAATATATCTACAACCATACTTATATCATACCTATATCATTAATATACTTACTACCACTCTAACTGACCTATCATATAATAGTATATAACTTATACTAATATTATATACATATACTCACATTATACTAATATATCATATTAATATCTATATAATCTATATAATATATAACTCACTATATATAATCTATATATATTATATATACTATTTCAAACCAAAATTATCACCCCAAAATAAATTCCTAATCTGATCTTACACATGCTTTATATATATACATTAATACATATCAACTATCTACTACTCATAACTTTAATATACTACTACACATAAACTACACTTTATACTACTACTCACTCTACTACTACTCTCTACCACTGTAATAATATACTATACCTAACTTATAACTATCTATAACTTAACTCTATACTAATACTACTATATATTATATACCTATAGCATTTATAACTTAATATTATATTATATACTTATTACTACCTATACTACTTACTTATGAATAATATAGTACTACCTATCGATCAATACCATAAGCTCATTAATTATATATATCTCTAACATACCACTCTATACTACCTATCATAATATAACTTATAAATATATATAGTAATATTCATCAAATAAACTACACTTATATTTATATATACCATCATATATATTATAATATACCACTTATATAATAATACCCCTAATCAAAATTCTTCCCTGACACTCTATCACTACCTATAATCTACTACCTATATATATATAAGTAACTCTAATAATTATACTCAGTATATTATATATATAACTTATAATATACTATACTACCTATAACTTACTATACAACCACTATTATCCTTTATAACTTCACTATATGGCCATTAACTGAATTCTATTGGGTACTACCCTCACTTCTCAAGCCTGCATACGCATACTCTCACATACATCAAAGAAGCATTGATAAGATTTGGTCTCTATTTTAATAATAAAATTTTTATTGTATTTAAGAACCAATCTTTTAAATAACTAGCAAAAATGTAAAGTTCAAATTAATCACTTCTATTCATAACAAATAACCTAAATTCAGTAATAAAAATCACTATACTCTGAGCACTCATCACACAAACATACACACACACAACAAACACACACACACCCACACACACACACACACACACATATATAAATATATATAATATCTATTATCATATAATATATTAATACTCTATAACTTAATAACTATATATAACTATATAGTAGATATCTCCTAACATGTTGTGTTCAATTTCTAATAAATATGCTATTAATTCAAGTTAATTTTCTATAAGGAGTTGATACTATGTTCTATTATATAGTAAGTAGGAAAAAGCCATCTACCTAACTTACTATACTTAACCATATACTTTACTCTATATATATTTTAACCACTATATATACATACCTAACTTACTAGTATATAACTCAACTATACTAAACTACCATACTCTACTATACCACTCTACAATTATAAACTACTATATAATATATACTACTAATCATACTTACATATTATATATATACTTATTTCATTAACTAATTACATTATACTAACATAATCACACTCTCATATTATACTCATACCTATATATTAACTACTGTACAACTCAGAATATTTATATACATAAATCTATATAACTATTAACTCTATATACATATAACTCACTAACTCTTACAACACTCTACTATTAAGACACTTATATATATATATACTCACTATATACAATCACTATATATAACTGTTCACTTACTATCTGATATACTATTTTATATACTATATCATAATATATAAACTTTATCTTTAACCTATAACTATATAATACTCATATACACCATACTATATATATATCATATAACTATACCATACTATACTTATATACCTATCTCACTAACATTACATAACTTCCATCATACCTACTACTTAACAACCCATCATTCATATCACATAGAAATCCTTACATACACATTGTGATTTCTGTTAGCGATATTTCACGTTATTATATATTGCGATCTGCTAAACCACAGACGAAAATGCAGTGTTTACTGGATTGTAAACATATATAAGCAATTTTTCAAGACACAGTATCTGCAACATAGCTGGTATTTATCTTTCTAATCTTTTGATTCGCTCTTAACATTACTGTACGCTGTTGTGTGATCTGTCGATCTGCATTACTCCTTTATCATATCTTACTGTTGTCTTTTTAGTATTACTCTGTAGCTACTTTGGTCTCTATTCCAATCAAGCCACTTATCTCTATCTTTTCTTTGATTCGTCTAAGGTATCTCTATATAACCATTTCACTCTTACTCTATATTGTATACGTCTCGCTTTAATTCTTTCGGAGATCCTCGTTCGTTTTTCGTCTTTCCTATTCCTACTCTTTCTTCTTTCTTCTTCTTCTCTTTTCTTCTTCTTCAACTTCCTTATCCCTAACCTCTTCTTCTCTTCTCTTCTTCTTCTTCCTCCACATTTAAATTCATTCTTTTTATTTATCTATGCTTTCGTTTCTTTTCTTTTCTATTGACAAATATTTTCACTACAAACCACTGAGACCATACCCCTTCATTTGCTTATAACATTTTGAGGTCAATTACTTAGCTTTCTAACTATTATCAACTTTTTTTATAATTAAAACACAGCTTATATATTTATATAAACTATTATATATATATAGTAACTAAGCTTACCACTTATCTTTCCCTAGGTTAACTAACCCATATAACTTTATTATATTAGTAACAAACCACTACTATAATCATTAACCTAATATCTATACTTAACTACCTATATATATATATATACTTTATATTATACTTAATTAAAGAAAACATATTAATAAATACTATTATACTATATATATACCACTTATGATATATCCTATAGTATATATATATTATATATATAACTCTAACGACCTATACTTTTACTACCACTCTACCTACTAATCATTATATATACTTTCATAACCTAATACTAGCGAGGTAGTGAGATATATTATATTTATATATATACTTAACTACCAATATCATTATACAATAATTAATATTCAACGTCTACCTCCATATATCATTATTATTATTATTATTATTAATTATTATTATACTATTATTATTATTATTATATTATTATTTTATTACTTATCTACCTATTATTATTATTTATATATTATTCATTATAATTTATTATTATGTTATTATTATTATTCATTTATTCTTATAATTATTATTATACAACTTCTTAATTACTTGATTAATCCTATTACTATTGAACACGCATAACTTATATTTCACTATTATACTACTAATTTATCTATTTTTTATTAATTAAATTATCTACGAATATTATTAACTATTATTATTATTATAATATTCAACCACATTATTTTATTATTTATTATTTATTATTATTATTATTATTAATTATTATTTAGTTATGTATTATTATAACACACTATTAGTTATTATTATCTTAAGTAACTCTAGCTCTATATTATTTAATTATTCTATTATTGTTATTATTTTAATAATTATATTATTATTATTATTATTATTATTATTATTATTATTATTATTATTATTATTATTATTATTATTATTTTATTCATTATATTTATTCTTCACTATTATCTATAATTATTATTCTAATCTCATATTAATTTATTATTATTATTTTACTCTTAATTCATAATACATTAACTTTACTTATCTCACTTTATTATCCATTATTATTATTAACTAATATTATTATCTCATTATTATTGGACTCTACTTATTATTAGTAGTAGTAGTAGTAGTAGTAGTGGTAGTAGTAGTAGTAATAGTAGTAGAAGTAGTAGATTTAGTGTATGAATCAATCTCTCTCTCTCTCTCTCTCTCTCTCTTCATACTACTCACTTCTCTCTCATCTCTTCTCTCATCTTCTCTCCTCTAATATCTCTTCTCTCCTCTTCTCTCTCTATCTCTCGATCTCTCCTCCTTCTCTCTCTCGTCTCTCTCTCTCTCTCTTTCTCAAACTCCTTAGTGTCCCGAAAATGTGAGCTGAAAGTATCTAATTCTTGGCCACGTTGCCAAAAACTGATTACCTTGGACTGAGGCGTATTCTGGCAGCCTGAAACAACCAACACAACCGTCCAATGGACGCCCTGAACACAAGCCTGTCCTCAGCATCCACACAAAACATTCCGCTTCATAATATCCCTGATAATCTTAAACCTTCAGGCTTTCACAAAAGCACTAATAACACTTAAAAAAACATACATAAACTACAAAATTTACGAAAAATGGATATATACCTTATATATATACATTACTGCTACTATATACTCACCACATTATATACTACTACCTACTATATAACTTTATATATCATTATACTCATCACATACAACCAATAGTCTTATAATATATCATACTACTCATCACTTACTACATAACCACTTAATTACTTAACTCATATAACTCACTAACCAAGTCTTAATTATATACATAACCACTATTAACTATTATTATACCTTATAATCTCTTATATACATAATGCTTATACGACGTATAACTCTTATTCTTATATACTTGAAGTTAGTGATATAACTACTATATGGTTGTTACAACTTCTAACTACCTGTTATTATGTATAGTTTATATCTAACCTATAATAATATATATATATACGTTTAATATTTAACTTAATAACTCACTTATATATATATATATATACTACAATAAATACACTGTGGGCCCCTACACTATAACTCTTACTATATATAATATATACTACCACTTACTAACCAACTACTCTAATCTTATCATACTTTTACTACCTACTTCTATACAAACAACTCTACTATTAACCATTATGATATACATAAAACCACTCTAATTACTTTAACTCACTTATAACTATCTACTCACTATCAATCAAATCTTGATCCTTAAAGGCTATCCCTCACTAAATTAGAGCGAAATGATCCTTAAACACTGACCATCAGAAAACTTTCCACACACTCGACGTCACTCATGCCCAACTGAAAATTTCTAACTATTGCCTACTCGGTACTTAACACAACACATACTAGCTCTAAGCAGCTCGGACTCCCACTAAAATCACTACCACACTACAATCAACTTACTATACTACCTATAACCTTATATATAATATACATATATATATAGCATACCTAGTGACTACTCATACAATCCAACTTATCTACTACCAACTTACTTATATATTACTACCACTTATACTACTTAACCAAACTTACAAAAACCATATCTATCTTACTATATAACCTACTTTACGATATACTATATCATATCTATAACTTAGTACACATTATATCCAAGATGCTGTTACTATCTCCTATAAAACTATCTCGAGTTATTTAACATAACTCCTACTAAAATCACACTCTAAGATCATAAACCGTTTCAAACTGGATATCCACAAACTATTCAAAACCACTCTACTACCAACTAAAACTACTTATCTCACACACTAACACATACTAATTCTCCAATACTATATATATTATAAAAACTTATTACTATAACTACTTCTCAACTACCACTTATCATAACTTATATATAATACGCACGTCATAACTACACTCTACAACCATACTTCAACATTACCATCTACTACTTAACGTACTTAGTATATACTATAACAGCCCACATCTAACTTATAACCCACTTATTATAACACTATACCTAAATATCTACCAAGCATAACTCTAGTATAACATAACCATTACTAATACTTACCTAACTTACTACTATAAACCTAACTGTAAAGCTTAACCATCTAATATACTCAAATAAACACTTACTATCTACCTAACTCTTACTTAAACTAAGTCTAATATATAACTTACTATACAATCACTACACTCATTATACTATAATGATTCATTAAACCACTGATGTATAACTATACTGGCAATAACCGGACTACCCTTTTAAATCGCACTCCTCTACTAACTTAGAATTTGAGGCACTCTTTCTAAACTTTTAAACCACGTTCGCGAGCGCGAGATAATTCTTCTCTTATCTCTTACTTTAGCACTCTTGTTAGTGTGACTTCTATTTGTTTGTAAAACAGCGCTGAGGACATAAGTTCGCAACTAGCTTAGCTACCCCCGAGATTCTACTAATCTGGTCTACCAAGTGAATAGGACATTACAACGCATATACTCTTCCAAAGCTAAGACCTTATACTATTATACTATTACTACCACTCTTACATACTCAACTCTGTGATCCAGGGTTTAATGGAGTCATATGCATAAAATGGTGTTTTTGATGTATTTTGTGGTTTGTTGTTGTTGTTACGTTGGGTAGATTTGTACTAACTTTGTTCAGGGTGCTGGTTGGTGGTCTAGTGGTGTGGTAGTGTCGGTATGCTATCGCATTGAAGTGAGATGGTTGACATTGTTATCGTCGAGGTGTAGATTGGCTTTTTTATATGTGAGGTTTATATTTGTTACTATATCGCTGTGGTGACTTAGTTGAGAGGAGGAGAATCTATATAACTTATACCTAACTTAGTTATGCGTTGAATATGTATTCTCATACCTGATTATGTAGGGGTGGTGGTTGTGTGTGTGTTATGTGTGGTGTGAGTGGTCGTTATTTGTGTTTAGGGTGTGGTAGTTCTTTGGGTTGGGCTATACAATCAGTATACTACTAATTACCGTTACCAGTCTCTTTGGTGGATAGCGTATCTCTCTCTTATCACATTATGTATCTCTTTACTTGTTAGTTATATTTTTTGGTTGTGGTTGTACTGTGTGTGTGAGTTATTGTGAGGTTTGATATCCTAGAAGCGTGAGTAGTGTTGATTTGGTGTGGTTTTTATACTATTAAAGAATAGTAAGAGATATATAATAGGTGAGTGTATTGTGTGTTATTTGAATCTTTTTTTGACGAGGAAGGGGATTATATTATTGGGTTGGGGAATTAATTTGGAGTGTAGATTAAGATTAAATAATCCATCTACTCAGCCTAAAGCTTACTATCTCTACTATCAATATCCAACAATCAAAATAGATACAAACTATCTGACAACCACATTTGGTTGATAAAAACCAATTATATTACATAGCACCAAACTTTTTTGTCTGAGTACTTGAACCATTGGGTAAAACATTCCAGTTTTGGGGCCTTGCCTGATCTGTTGTGGAGGTGACCTGTGTTCGCTGGGTTTCCAGGTAATAGGGAGTCTCTGTCTCTTCGTCTCGGTTTTGTTCTGTGTGTTGGATGGTATAGATTGTGGCTTGACTCTGCACTCAGCGACCGTTGGGGTGGCGTGAGGTGTTATGTCGCGTACTGTGCTGTGAGCTGACGCCGTGTGTATGTGTTGATAACTCTCTGTAATCAAGCTTGTTATCGCTGTTTTGCTCTGTGCATTGCTTGTGACGTAGCTCTTACGTCGCGCTCAATTGGTCGTGATGAGAGTGAGTGTATAGAGTTGTCGGTGTGTGCACAACCACTCTATACGCTTCTCTCAGCCTCGTTGTGCTGCTCTCGAGTTCTCGGGATCTTCTCGTAGGTCTTGTTATCGCGTGATTGAATGTATACACTCTTGTGAGAGGACCACTTCAGTAGCACTCACCACTCTACTACAACTCTACAACCACTCTACTACCACTTTGAAATTGGGTGGGTTCTTCTATTATAACCTACCACTCTATTATCTATTTTATACCTACCTAGTCACTATCTACGTACTCTTCAATCAACTACCTTGAAAAAGCGCTATGCCGGGATGGTGTAGCTGTCATCGAATATATATAATATATATTGTGTGTTTGTTTGTGCTATCGAGTAAGCGCAGGTGTTTGTTGTTAGTTGTGTGGAGCTGTGTGTAGTGTTTATGTGATTTTGGGTTGTAGTGAGGTGTACGGGTTATGCTAGGGGTCTTACTCGTGTGAAGTCTTATGGGATGTTGAATCTAATATCATACCTATATACTTATTACACTATATATACAATCACACTCTACTACCTATAATATTCTACTACCTAACTTAACTACAAATACTCTACTTATCTACATACTACTTAACCTATATATTTACTATCACTCTAGAGAGCTTCACGCTCACGTAATTGGGCCTTAGACCTTGCGTGTAGCTTTGTGGATAGGCGGTGACCGAACGGAGCACTGTAGAAGAAGCTGCTATGTGGTGGTCTTAACTGATAGTATCTGTACGATGGATAGGAGAAGGCTTCGGATCCTGTCTTAGCTGAGAGAGGTGGAGGTTTTGTGAGATTGTTCTCGTGTGTGTAGGAGGTTTACTCTGTCTAGAGTGATGTGTTGAGTTAATACCGAGTGTATATACTGAGAGAAGCCAGAGAGGATGAGAGAGAGAGAGGACTTAAATCCCACCTTTCTAAATGACTACCTCCGGGATTCAACTTAACAACTACAAAACTCGCCTTGACAAAGCAGCGTCCTCATATAAGGTTATTCGTCTTATTTCTTAGCGCACTTTAAAAATTTAACTCAACTACTAACCTCCTTGGGTCAAGAGAGTAATTGAGTTCACTCTCTTTCCCACATACCACCTTCCCTATAAAAACTAAGCAGCACATTTTTTAGCTGACAAAAAAAAAATCCCAATTAAATATCCTAAGATTCTCACACTTCGACATTTTTTATTAAAATATTTTAAATACTTACAACCACAGTATTATATATATTTGTCATCACAACCTTCCTACTACCTACTTCCTACGACCTACTTCCCTAATATTTTTTCAAATCCTGACAAATACTTATATATTATATAAAGAACTAAAATATGTCTGCGCTTATTTTTTTTATACCACATAAATATAACTACTATATAACTGTATACATCATTATAATACTATTAATCAAAAGAATCTAGGCACATTATACTATACTAAACATCTACTATACTATATACTTTATATATATATTTATACTTAACTTACCATCATTCTATACATACCTATATTACTAAACTACCTTAACTGCTTGAACAGCCAACTCACATTATAGTAACCACTCTATATCTTACTCCACTATATACTATACTTAACTACCACTCTACAACCACTCATATATCATACCTATACTATATACCTACTCTGAGTATACTCATTATTAACTCTAAACTACCACTCTACAAACCATACTTACTCTTATAATCATATAACTTACTACAGCACTTACTTATACTATTACCTATATAACTTCCTATCTATGAGGTGAGGTACCACTTATTACTATGACTACCACTTATTATATTATATTATATACTAACATATAACTCTTATATCTAACTAACTACTATTTATTATAACCTAACTTATACTACAAATACTTACTTAAATCTAACCATTATATACTACTACCATATATACTGATTTGAAATTCACTTGCCAAATCTTAAACACACCTCACTTACTCTCACTCTACCCACATCTTTAATTACTAAGAATTGTCTAAGCTACAACCCTCTATACCACTTCTATAGGCAACATTTACAACACAGCAGGATCTACTCACCTTCAATTATTTACAAAACAAGGACCTTACCTTACCTTATTTTTTTTGACCTTGGGTTTCAGACTTGCTCAAACATTCCTAGCATTCTGAGTGACCAGGTCTTTTACACGAACCTGTGACTGAGACCCACATAAAATATCTACAACTACTAAGCTACGCATCGTCAGGGAGAAAGTTTTCATTTACTTACCCTTCCATCTACAACCACTCACTCTATAGAATTTCTTTAACACTACTCAACTCACCACTCTCACAGTTCTATCTCACATTTGGGATTTAATCTCACCCAACTCTAATCATATAAACCAAACTAAATTTTTGCAGACGATTGGAAATTAAGGTAAAATACTTGACCGCAAAAAATAAAACATACCTCAACTCTACACCACCCAACTTTCTACAATACTCACTATATCAAACTACGGGAGCTCTATACTACCTAAATCTATACTACCTATAACTTTATCTTATCTGAATATCTACTTACGGTATGACTGATACTAACTCAGTAACTCTTAGTGGCTAAACCACTAATTGAATATGTATATATATATGTTATTATTAATATTATTTACTTATGACCCATTTATTACTTAACTCACTTTATATATTGTTATATATATGATCTATTACCAACTGTCTAGCAACCACTCTACTACCGACTCTACTGAACTATATATTATACTCATATATAATACCACTCTAATCTTCCTTATATTATATTATATACTATAACTACCTATATAACTATCTAACTAAACCACTCTAATACATAAATTAATTACAAAATAAACACTATTAACAACCACTATTATTACTACAATTAATATTTACTTACTTTACTTACTATTTATATACTTAAATACCATACTCTTAATATAACCTGACTCATATATAGTACTTCTATAACTTGGTACTACGCGATGTTGGGGGTGATCTACCCCCGCTAACCACCACTTCTCTATATTTTATACGCGACCTCTACTATCACATTATGCTCATGAACATCGCCAAACTTCGATTTACTTAGGCAATCACTCGAGTTCTATAATGACTTCACTTGCGTACTCATAATACCCCACTCCCATAAGTTCTACAAGGCACTGGCTAAGCCAGGAACATGCTACCATTCACTGATGAAACTATCAATAATCGTAATACTACCTAACTATATAGTAACTATTATACACTTATATATTACTACTTCCAATCATGTATTATATATATACTAATATACAAACTCACTGATTCAACTACCGACTATATTACTACTAACTCATAATCATACTAACAATCACTCTATACTAATACTACTATATATATAGTAGGTGTACTATTACTATACTAATCACTTCTAACAAAGGGGCATACAAGCAGCAAGCGTCACTCTAAACACCATCAATTACCACTCATAAAGAACCAAACATAATCGACTATCAAATACCTATCGGTTCTGTAGCACAGTATTCCATACCACGCTAACACGTATACCCACTCCATCACTCTCGTAATATAAAAACTATACCCGAAGCAACCCTCTATAGGGCATGCTGAGACTATCACTCACCTAACAAGCCATTCTACCACACTACACACATTTCTCAACGCTCTACTTTTAACCAGATCTACTCTACACCAATCACTACCTACTATCACTCTATCCTACCCGCAAACTTCGTCTTATTATTAACATACCAACATTTCTTAACAATCAGAGACTCTAACAACCCATACTCAGACACAGTGATGATATCATAATCCAATTACCAACCTCTAGCTCAAACTAACCCCCCTGTATAACTAAATTACAAGCATGAAGCTAAAAGAATTACTCAACCGACTGGGGGCTATCTACCACATCATACACTGTATAAACTAACGTTGGACCCTGAGAATGTGCTCAACTCGTAACAATACCACGATCATGTAATCCGCATCAAAACCCCCTAAAAACTTACGAATCCATCTCTCAATATGAGCCCATATCCTACAATATAACATCAGAAGACACGTAGAAGATCAACAAACCACTTCTTTAACCTAAACCGCGGAATAGACAGATGAGACTAGGTAAAATATTACTCTCACTACTGCTACCAACCCCGTCTACTACCACCTCTCTACCACTGAACTACAACTCACCTCGTACTACCACTCCGGGACATAGACAAACGAGACATTAGAAGCGATACTCCACATTTTTCGACCCTAGAGTGAGGCTTAACTAGACAAAGAGTGAGACGATAATTCTCAAAAATTTCAACCAATACTCTAACTCACAACTGGAAAGCACTTTATTCTCTCATTCTCAAACAATAACTGACTCTATCGTCTCAAACTAAACGCCACTATACTGACAACATACCACACTGTTCTAAGTATGCCCCAATGAGCAATAATTTTTGATATCTACCTTTTGACCATATTTCGAACCACTAACCATAACCATCAAGACAGTCAACTTTACGTATCTACTATTCGCTAAAGTAAGCCCACAACCAACAAATCTCAAAACATACTTGCTACTGATCGCGTGAAAACACTATAAAAAGTGGAACACAATTTTTTGAGTACAATTCTACTTACCCATTACCAAGAAAGGGAAACTCCCTCATCAATAAACCATAACTGTTACTTATAATACCAACTGACAATCTAACAACCACTCAACTACCTACCTCTACTACCTATTCTGAGCATCAATTATCTCTTTTTGACACAACTACCAAAACATCACTACTAACCCGTAGCACACTGTCCGGAAAACCAACAACAACTCTAACATCACGCAAACACCTACCATTATTACCATATTCAGGAATCTAATTAAGAACACAATAATCCAAACTAAGGTTCTTGGAATGTCTATTATTAAACTAATAATGCTCCTAGATACCAACTGTTCGAATATAGTTCCGAGCTTCTAGATTGTTCTGTATCCGGTTGGTTGTTGGTTACTTCACAAGTAGAGCTATTGCTGTTAGTTGAGGATCTCGTTGTTGTTTTGCCATATTTTTTCCTTCTTTTTCTATTTTTCTATCAAAATTGTTTTACAAGAATACAACCTGACTAACCATATACACTATCTACCCAAACTTTCGGAACTTATCACACCCCTACTGCCTATTCTACTACCTTTTCCATCTATTTTTGGAATTTATACTACCAATTCTATTTCTTTAACCAACTTACTACTTACCTGGATTCATATGAACTACCAACCACTCTACTCTGACGCACTCTTACAATTAACCCAACTATATATTCAGTTAAACTACCGAAATGAGAACCTATTTTCATCCACCCTAGACCCCTACCTTAGACTTCTAGCCATCGAAACCATACATAATAACTAGCGATAGTCACATTCAAAACGAACATTACCCTTAATATCTCTTCACTTTAGCAGACTTTTTTGTTTTTTTTTGCCTTACACTCCCACTCATACGTACCTCTACTTCGTACTCACCTAGGTAGTGTAAACTAAATTTCTGATATACATACTTTCTTATACAACCACTCTCTCCTATTCTATACCCCTCCACTTACTATCGTCTCTCTTCTCTAATCTTCACCTCTCACTCTTCACATACCTTACTCTATCTTCACCACTCTACGACCCTCTCTACTCGCTACTACCACTCTACCAACCATCTTACTACCACTCTACGCTACCTCTCTACAAACACTCTACTACCCTCCTACTTCTCCTCTCAATCTAACCCACTCTAACTGACATCATCTACCTACCACAACTTTCTAACACCACTGCTACTAGAGACACTCTTAACAACCCATCTATCGCTACCACTCCTCTACACTACCTCTTTCCACTTCTCCACTACTACCACTGTCACTACATACTTTACAACCACTCTACTGACTCTTCACTTACTACTACACTCTAACACATACCCACTCTACTACCATCTCCTACTCCGATCCACTCTTACTACACTCATCTAACCTTCATCCTCTTTCTAACCCTACTTCTATCTCATCTCTTCGTCTTCTCTCTCTCTCTCTCTCTGAAACAAAGAAGGCAAATACATTCTACTGCAACCACTATCTACACCACTATACACAACCACTCTAACTACCACTCTACTACCACTCTACAACCACTCCTAACTACAACTCTAACTACCACTCTAACAACCACTCTCTCTCCCTACTTTTCTACCGTCTCGCCTAAACTCTAAACAACCACTCTTAAAAACACTACCTGGTTACTTTTTTTATAATTGCGGACTGCTACACACCACTAATTTAAACATAGAATTCGTGTATAAGACAGCTACAACTACAACAAACCAGCGTTGATATCTTTTACTACCTTAACTCATAAGAACTACCAACATCTACTACCACTAGAAGCTAACACAACCACTTCTACTGATCCGCGTTTCCCACCTTCTACCCATTTAACCTTTTTTTTTTTTTTTCTATCACACACTCAGCTCTACTACCACAAAAAAAACTAGGTTACCTCATTACTAATATTTTATAGATTTTTAGAAGCTTTACTAGCCATCTTCTATCAATCTAATCTATATAACCTAACCCACGCTGACCCATTATACACCACATATAATTCACAACAAACCTTACTTACTCTTACTACCATTACTCTTACTACCATCTACAAACCACTATTTACCACTATCCTTACTAACCACTTTCTGACAACAACTCTTACGCTCGTCCACCTAACTCTACTTGACATTAACCTCCGTCTTATTTTACATTAACACAACACGTACAACACTCACTTGGTTGGAGTTTCTACTCAAGATAATAAAGAACGTGAGCTACCACTGCTACCTCACCGACAACAAGTATTCTAAGAATAAAGATCGCATAGGATGTCACCACCACTAGCCAAAATGCTACAAACGCAAGAAAGGTTTACTTTTCACTACAAATGACAGCAAAAGAGTAGCAAAGATTGCAAAAGGTGTAGTGAAGACAGCATAAAAGGGCAGCAAAGATCAATAGAAGTTGTATGTAGTTCAAACAGCAGAAAAGATAGAAAAGATCGAATGGAGGGCTAGCTAGGCTAGCAAGAAAGAGTAGCAAAGATTGAAAGGAGTAGTTAGGTCAGCAATAAAGAGACTTATGATCGTATGATGTAGCAAATATAAAGAAAGAGTTACAGAGATTGCAAGAGGGCGATAGACTAATAAAGCCAGTAAAAACAAAATGTAGGCATGGATCGCAAAGGCATAACTGAGGAAGCAGGAGAGAGTTTCAAAGATCGCCTGACACTAGGATGTTTAACTACACTCTACAACCACTCTACTACCACTCATACAAGCTCTCTATATCCTATAAGACACTTCATTAACGCGCCAACATAATCAACCAGATAGAGGTGATTAGTGATCATAGAGTGACACAAGATACCGCACATGTTCAAGACAATACAGGATAAAACACTATATCATACAAGCAGTGAAGGTCAACACAGTCACTTAAAATATCTAAGAACGGTCGTGCAAAGAAAGCAAAAAATACTGTCATGAAACAATATCAGTAATCATCGTTAGTGATACCAGGCTGTATCAAAGAACACTACTACTAACTACTATTACCAATTTACTACACTACTACAACCCTCATACTAACCCCAAAAACTTGCGCGAAAAATCCCCTCAAACGGTTAACTTTTAGTCTTCAGTCTAAGGTGTACCACAGCCCACATGAAACAAGTAACAAAGGTTAAGAAAGATGATAAAGAAAGTAAAACAACTACACAATATAATAAAGCAACCGAGTCAAGCTCAAACAGTGACCACAAGTTCATAGTCGAGCTCACTATAGCAATCGAACACATTGAAAAGAGACGCAACTCTACTACCACCTACAACCAAGCGTACTACCTATTACTCTACTACCACTCTGCAACCACTCTACTACCACCTCTATCATAAAGAAAACGGCTCACATTTTTAAATCTAACCCTTTATCCAAACTTTTAAGATAAATAAAGAAGACACTCACATGAGAGACAACCAGTAATGCACTAAGAACGCCTCAGACATAGAACAGTTAGCGTAATACTCTCTACTACCGCTACATCCTATCCTACCACTTAATGCTATATCTACCACTCTAACTACCACTCTACAACCACCGGAAGTATAGCAAGAGAAGGATAGCAAAACTGGCTGTGAATCGATACGCATTAGCAAAGCAATACAACAACCGATACACGCATCTAGCAAAGATCTAGCAACAACTAGCATGACTAAGCAACTGAGCAAAAGCAACACTCTCCGAAAAACTAGAGTATGACCCGACTTATATATCTGACACTAATACTTTTACTAAGAGAATCTATTAATCTTTTTTCCCAAGCACATTACAACTTACAAACTCACTACTACCTCACTCTACAACCACTCTACTACGCGACTCTAACTACCAATCTCAACACTCGACTACCCACTCTACAAAGCAATTCTCTCTATTTCTTACCCCTAACTAACACTATCATCAACCTTTTATCTTACTATTCTACCATCTAACCACTCTGAGTGCAATGTAAATCTATACTCATTACCACCTTCTTATCCAACATTTCTTATTCTAAACTCTGACATAATTAAAATATAATCATTATAACTAATTTAATAATTAAATTACTACTACTATACAACCACTCTATATTCCATAACCAACTTATACTACTACCTATAACTATTATACTACATCATACTATTGTCACTTAACTTTTAAAGGAATTTCCCTCTCTTACTATCACTATTAATTCTTTATAATAATATACTTATATTATATATACTACTTCACTCTACAAAATTACTTATCATAATCATACTTACTATCATACCAATTATATTTAAATACTATATATAACATATAATATTCTGTATAACCTTTATAATATATATAATATATATAATATTATATAATATACACTAACTTAACCACTTATATATCTAACTTATGAATACACTTATAACTCACTTAATATACATACCAACTTACACTTAATAACCATTAATATATATCATTATCTAATTTATCATTATTAAATTATATAATCATAATATAAAACTGGTTTAATCATTTTAGATATAAGCACTATACAATATATACTACTAACTTATATATATACTATTATATCACTTACATTTACACAACTAAAACTAATACCTAATCTACTATACTATAATATAACTATTACTTAAATAATACAATACTCACTCATTAACTACCTATATATCATATAATATATACTATAATACCTATAACTATACCTACCTATATACTCTATATAGGCTATAAATAAATACCTATATAATACTTCTATAGAACCCTTTCTATACTACTAATCTACTACCACTCTACTACACTCTACTACCACTCTAAAATACTCTGCCACCACTCTACTACCACTCTTACACCACCCTACTACCACTCTACAACCACTCTACTACACTCCTACTACCACTCTACAACCACAACACTACCACCCAATCTAGTACCACTCTACTACCACTCTACAACACTACTCTACTACACTCTACAACCACTCTACACCACCCCTACTACCACTCTACAACCACTCTACTACCACTCTACTACCACTGTACTACTACTCTACAACCACTGTACTACCACTTGTACTACCACTCTACTGCCACTTCTACAACCACTCTACTACCCTCTATATCATGTCAGTGATACCACTACAACTACCACTCTACTCCACTCTACTACCAACTCTACTACCGTAGACGGCTAGACACCACTGCCTGACTGACCGAGACTAACTACAAGCCACTGATACTACCACTCCTAACTACCACTGCTACCTCTACGTACGTGCTATACCACTCCTAACTACCACTCTACAACCATCAACTACATCTAACTACCACTCTACATCACTCTACTACCACTCTAACTACCCGATCCTACTACACTGCGTAATTACCAACTGCTACAAGACCACTGCTAAAAACCACTCAACGACCACTTCTACTACCACTCTACAACCACTCTACTACCATCTACTACCACTCTACAACCACGCTACTACCACTCTACAACCACCTCTACTACCACTCTAGCTACCAACTCTACACCACTCTACTACACTCTAACAGACCTACTCTACTAACGAAAGTATCTAACTACCTTACTTTACTACCACTCTACAACCACCCTACTACCCTATAGCTAGTACCCGTTAACTACTGTGTGTCCACACGTACACAAACAGAGATCTACTCACTCTAGCGAACCATCTACTCTACCGACTGACTACTACCGACTAGCGTACTTCCACCTCTACAATGCAGATCTACCTACGAGACTAGCACTCCCTACCACTCCTAACACCACTCTACTTACCACTCTAACGACTATCTACTACCTCAACTGCTAACAACCACTCTACTACCCACTCTACTTACCACTCTACAACCACTTCTTACTACAACTCGACTACACTTGCTACTACGCACTACTACTATACCACTTCTACAACCATCTACTACCACTCTACTTACCACTCTACTACCACTGTACTACCACTTTATACCACTCTACTACCACTCACAACAACTCTACTACCACTCTCTCCACTTCTAAAACGACCACTTTACTACCACTCTACTACTACTCTCTACACTCTCTACCACTCTACCTACCACTATACAAGCCAACTCTACTACCACTTCTGCTACGACTCTACAACCACTCTACTATACCACTCTACTTACCACTCTACAACCACTCTATACCACTCTAATCACCACTCTACCTACCACTCTACTGCCTATCTAGCAACACTATACTACCATTTGCACAACCACTCTACTACCATCTACTACCATCTAATCTACCACTCTACAACCACTCTATCTACCGTTAGTACTCTCACTACCACTGTCTACAAAATACTCTAGGTTACCACTCTACTACCGATTTACTACCACTCTACTACTACCTATCTACTACCACTCTACAACCACTGCAACCACCACTCTACTACCAGTCTACAACCACTCTATTACACTCTACAACCACTCTACAACAACTCACTACAAACTCGCTACTACCATTTTACTACCTAACTCTTCACTACTCTACTACCACTGCTACTACCAACTCTACTACCACCTGCTATGCTTCGCACTCTCACTAAGCCACTGCCTACAAACAGCACTGTCCTACCACTGCAACTACCCTCTACTACCACCTTCTACTACACTCTACACCACTCTACACCCACTCTATAACCACTCTACTACCCTATAAACAACTTCTTAGAACAATTCTAAACTACCCTCTACTACCACTCGCTACAACTACTTATTACTAGTCTTACGGAAGAACGTACCTAACCCGAGCTATACCACTGTACAACCACTCTACTCACCAACTTAACCCACTCTACTACCCCAACTGGACTACTACCACTTCACAACTGACCTAAACTTCCACTCTACTTACCACTCTTACAAACCACTCTAATACCACTCTACCTACTCACTCTATTACCGAATTATAACCACTCTAACAACCACTCTACACCCACTTGTTCTACTACCACTGTACTACCCTTCTACAACCACTCTACTACTCACTCTACTTACCACTCTACTACCACCTACTCTAAGCAACCACGTCTACTTATTACTCTAACTACACTCTGCAACCAGGCTCTTACTACTCCACTCTACAACATCTACTCCACTCTATCTACCTACCTAGCACCACTCTACTACCACTCTACTTACACTCTACACCACTCTATTACCACTCTACTAACACTCTACACCACTCAACTAACATTCTACTTACCATCCAACCACTCTATCTAACTGCTACTACCTGATGCTATTAACCACTCTACTGACACTCTACAACACACTCAACTAACAACTCTACTTAACACACTGCTACAACCACTCCTACTAGACTTCTACTACCACTCTACAACCACTCACTACCACTCAATCAACCACTCTAACTACCACTCCTACACATCTATAAACCACTCCCAAACTACACACAACACCTACCCTACTTCTACTACCACTTACTACCGACTCCTACAACCACTCTATAACCACTCTACTAACACTCTACAACAACTCTACTACCATGCTACAACCACTCTACTACCACTCTACTACCACTCTACTTCCACTCTCAACCACTCCTACTACCACTCTAACTTCCACTCTACAAGACAACTCTACTACACTCTACTACCAACTCTACTTACCACTCTACAACCACTCTCTACCACTCTACTACTACTCTACAACCACTGTACTACCACTTTAACTACCACTCTTCTACACCACTCTACTACACTCTACAACCACTCTACTACCACTCCTCTACACTAATACCACTCTACTACCATCTACTACCAACTTCTAGAAACCACTCTAAAACTACTATACTACTACCTCTACTACCACTGCTACAACACTCTATCCACCACTTCTACTACCAACCTATCTACACTCACTTACCACTCTACAACCACTCTACTACACTCTACTACCACTCTACAACCACTCTACTACCAATCTACTACCACTCTACTACCAGTCTACTAACAACCACCTTACTACCACTCTACAACCACGCTACTACCACTCTACTACCACCCTACAACCACTCTTCTACCACTCTACTACCACTGTACTACTACTACTAACAACACTGTACTAACTGTACTATCCACTTCTAACTGCCATCTAACACCACTCACTACCACTCTAGCTATCACTCTACAACCACTCTACTAACCCCTAGTTTAATTATAATTAAAAGTGTGCCATTTTCCTACTTCATTCTCTCCTACGAGGCGTAATGTTATGTAAATAATTTGGCTAAAATGTAATTATTTTTTGATTAGATTTTCATATTTTGAATTCCTTTAAACAAATAAACAATACGAGTGTTTAATAATGAAAACAAATATGGCCTTGTTTACTTCGCTATATCTTAATTTCTTTCTTTATATTAATATGTTCATCTCATAAACTCGGGGATTAACTTAGCGCTATTATTACTAATGACTACTACTACTACTTATACAACTTCTATTATATGGTACTATTGTTATTACCACTCTTACTTGTGCTACTAATATTACATTACTCTTATTTCAGCTACTTCTACTACCACTGCTATTTCTTCTACTGTGTTTAAAATAATTATTAGCGTTGCTAGTTCAAAAGATATTATTATCATTATTATGATTATTATTATTATTATTATTATTATTACTTATTATATATTATTATCTACTACCACTCTACTACCACTTTGTCTCAAACCACTCTACTACCACCTACTACCACTCTACTACCACTCTAATACCACTCTGCTACCACTCTATTACCACTCTACTACCACTCTACAACCATCTAGCTACCAACTGCTACTACTACTGGTACTTACCTACTCTAACAAAACCACTCTACAACCACTTAGCTACCACTCTACTACCACTCTATATCTACCACTCTACTACACTCTACTTACCACTCTACAACCACTCTATCAACTCTACTACAACCACTCTACTACCACTCTAACCTACCACCTACAACCCTCTACAACCATTGACTACTGACACTTTCACTTCTACTTACCAATCTAACTACCACTTCTAGCACCACTCTCTACGACTCTACTACCACTCTACTGACACTCTATAACCAATCTTACTACGCACTCTAACTACCACTCTACATACCACTCTACTACACTTTAACTCCTTGGGCCGCTGTAACAACCACCTACTACCACTCTCACCAGCTCTACTCCACTCTACTGCACTCTACAACCACTTATCTACCCCACTCTATCAACCACTCTATCAACCACTCTACTACCAAACTACTACTACTACTATCTACAACCACTAACTACCACTCTACTACCACTTCTATACGAACCACTCTACTACTCACTCTACAACACTCTACCTACCCACTCTACTAGCCGATCTACAACCTTTCTACTACCACTCTATAACCACTCTACAACCACTCTACTACCACTTCTACCACTCTACTACCAACCCACTCTACTACCGACTTCTACAACCACTCTCTACCACTCTACTACTACTCACAACTTTCTCTACTACCACTCTACAACCGATCTATACCACTGCTACTACCACTTCTACTCGACACTCTACAACCACTGCTACTACCGACTCTACTACCCCTCTACAACCACTTCTACTACCACTCTACTACCACTCCTCATTCTACCACTCTACAACTACTCTAGCTACCACTCTACTACACTTACTACCACTCTCAATCCCTCCTAACTTACCACTCTTACTACCAACTCTGACAAACCAGCTCTACTACCACTCTACTACCACTTCTACTCCATTCTACTACCGCGTGCTTAGTCTATAGTTGTCGGCTATCTAGACTACTTGTTAGGCTAATCAACCACTCTTATTGTTTTTACCGGTCGTTGTAATGATGATCGTTTGGTGGTCTGTAGCTCCCGTGGGTAGACTGACTAATGCTACCACTCTACAACTACTCTACTACCACTCTACTACACTCTACTACACTCTACACCACTCTACAACCACACCTTACTACCACTCTACAACCACTTCTACTACCACTCTACTACCACCTACAAGCACCCTACTGCCCAACTCTACTACCACTCTAATACCACTCTACAACCACTCTACTACCACTCTAACTACCGACTCTACAACCGACTCTACTACACTTTATTACCACTCGGAACCACTCTACTACCTACTCTCCAACCATCTCTTTCTTCCACTCTACTGACACTCTGTGCTACCACTCTACTACCTACTATGACCACTCTTACAACCACTCTGCTACCACTCTAAAACTCTTCAACCACTTTACTACCTACTCTACAACTACTTCTACTAACCACTCTACCCTACTCTACTGACCACTCTAAACCACTTCTACTATTACTGTCTATCCTACCACTCTACAACCACTCTCTAACACTCTAACTACCGATTCTACTAACCACCTACAACCACTCTACTGACACTTTATTACCACTATTTGCAATCCACTCTACTACGACTCTCCAACCAACTCTTCTTACACTCTACTAACCACTCTACAACCATCTATTATCCAATCTCACTACCATCTACTATAACCTAACCACTCTACTACACCTACTATAACTCTACCATACATCTATCACCACGTCTATCTACCAGCTCTTACTACACCTACATACCTACCTACTATTCCCACTCTACTACCTCTAAGACCACCTACTACCTACTTCTACACACTCTACTACCACTTTACAACCATCCTACTACCACTCTACTACGGACTCACTACCATTTACAAAAATACTTCTACTACTACTCTACTACCATCATCTACTACCACTCTACACCACTCTAATACCACTCTATTACCACTCTATACACTCTACAACACTTCTACTACCACTCTACTACCCATCTACTACTACTCTACTCTACTACCACTCTATATCCACTCTACTACCACTCTACAACCACTCTACTACCACTCTAACTCCACTCTACTAAATGACAGAAATCCTCACTCTACTACTCACTCTACTCACATTCTACAATCACTCTACTACCTACTTATCCTATACCACTCTCAATCCAGTTCTACTTTCTCTCTAGAACCACTTTTCATTGTTAGTCAATAGAGTTTCCTAACTACTCTACACTCCATTTCTTCGTTACCAGGCTAAGTACCAACTTGTAGTTAAAAACTCTTACACAATTCTACTTCACTCTACTACCTCTCTACAACCACTCAACTACCACTCTACAACCACTCTACTACCATCTACTACCACTCTACTACAACCACTACTACCTACTACTACTACCACTCTACACACTCTACTACCACTCTACAACCACTCTACTACCACTCTACAACCACTCTACTACCACTCTACTACCACTCTACAACCACTCTACTACCACTCTACTACCACTCTACTACCACTGTACTACCACTCTATAACCACTATACTACCACTATACTACCACTATACAACCACTCTACTACCACTCTACAACCAATCTACTACCACTCTACTTACCAACTCTTTCAAACCACTCTACCAATCATCTTACTACCACTTCCTATACCACTTCTAGCAACGCACTCTACTACCACTCATACAGACCAGCTCTACTACACCTCTAACTACCAATCTCTACAATCATCTCTACTACATTCTACAACCACTCTAACTTGACCCCTAACTACCACTTACACCATTTACAACCAAGACTCTAACTACCTACTCTATTCTACCGACTCTACTATCTCTACTCAACTCTATACAAACCACTCTACTACCGACTCTACTACTAACTCGTACAACCCTCTACACCCTCTACTACTATCTACTACCACTCTCTACCACTCTACAACCACTTTTCTTATCTATACCACTCTACAACACTTCTACTACCACTCTACTACCACTCTTACACCACTCTACCGACCACTCTACAACCACTCTAACTACCACTCTAACCTACACTCTACAACCTACTTTACCAACCACTGCTACTACCACTCTAACTACCACTACTACCACTACTACCACTCTACAACCACTCACTACCACTGCTACAACCACTCTACTACACTCTATACCACTCTACACCACTATCTACAACCATTCTAACTAACACTCTAGCAGGCTACTACCACTCTATCTACCACTCTACAGACCACTCTACTACCGACTTACAACCAACTCTACTACCACTCTACAATCACTCCCATACTACCAATCTATACCACTCTAACCACTTCTAACTACCACTCTAACAGACCCTCTACACCACTCTACTACCACTCACAACAACTACTCTACTACCACTCTACAACACTCTACTACCACTCTACTACCACTCTACACCACTCTACAACCACTCTAACTACCACTCTTAGCTACCACTCACTACCACTCTACTACCACTCTACATACCACTCTACAACCACTACCACTTTGCAACCACTCTACTACCACTCTACTACACCTCTACAACCACTCTACAACCATTCTACTTACCAATCTACTAACACTCTACTACCACTCTAACACACTCTCTACTACGACTCTACTACCACTCTATATCCCCTCTACTACCACTCTACTACGCGTACGTCTAACTGACCACTCTACAACACTCTACTACCACTCTACTACAACCGCTGTACAACCACTCTACTCCACTTCTACAGACCACTCTACTACCTCTATACTACCACTCTACAACCCTCTACTACCACTCTAACAATCACTCTACACACTATTACTACCACTCTACACACACTCTACTACCACTCTACTACCACTCCTCAACCACTCTACTCTACACTCTTATCACCACTCTACTACCATCTACTACCATTCTACAACCTCTCTACTACCACTCCTCTAACACCCACTGCTACAACCACTCACTACCACTCTGACTACCTAATCTACAACCGCACTCTACTACCACTTCTACAACCACTCTACCTTACCACTCTACTACCACTCTACAACTTCTTTAATACCACACTACAACCACTCTACTATACCACTGGATGCTAGGCTACGCGACTGCTACGACCACTCTACAACCACTCTAACTACCACTCTACTACTACTCTACAACCACTCTAACTACTTTACTACCACTCTACTACCACTCTAAAACTACTCTACTACCACTCTACTACCCTCTACTACCACTCTACAACCACTCTACTACCACTTCTCTACTACCCACTCAACAAAAACAGCCCATGATGATGGATCTACCACTTACTACCATTACTACTACCACTCTACTATTACTCTATACTACCACTCTACAACCAACTCTACTACCACTCTACTTACCATCTACACCACTTACTACCGCATTTATTACCACCGGCAACGCACTTCTACTGACCTCTCCAACCACTCTTCGTTCCACTCTACTACCTACTTCATCTGCTACCATCTACTACACTACCACTCTACAACCACTCTAACTACTCTACTACCACTCTACTACCACTCTACTACCACTCTACAACCACTCTACTACCACTCTACTACCACTCTACTACCACTCTACAACCACTCTTATACCACTCTTCTACAACCACTAACAACCACTCTACTACCACTCGCTACTACATTCTACTACCACTTCTACACACTCTACTACAACTTTATTGACCACTTTGCAAACTCTATAACCCACTCTCCAAACCACTTCTTCTACACTCTACACACTCTAACAACCTACTGCTATTACCAATCTCCTAACCATGGCTACTACCACTCTACTACCATCTACTACCACTCTACTGACCACTCTACAACCACTCTTACCTCCACTTACTGACCACTCTAACAACCACTCCTACTACACCTACTGACCTACTCTACAAACCACTCTACTACCACTCTATCTACCACTACTACTAACCACTTGACAACCACTCTACTTACCACTCTAACTACCACTCTACTACCACTTACAAACTCTCTACCACTCTAGCTACCACTATATCTACCACTTCTACTACCATCTAATCCACTGCTACTACCACATCTACTACCACTCTAACAACACTCTACTACCACACTCTACTGACCACTCTACTAAGAACTCCTACTACCACTCTCTACCGACTCTACTACCACTCTACAGACCACTCTACTACCACTCTACTACCACTCTACAACCACTCTCTACCACTCTACTACCACTTCTACCACACTCTAGAGTCAGCTCTACTACATCTACTACCACTCTTCAACCACTTTACTCTACCACTCTACAAACACCTCTACCTAACCAACTCTATCTTTACCACTTACTACTACTCTAAACCATTCTACAACCAAGCTCTACTACCATCTACCTACTACGTCTACAACCACTTCTACTACCACTCTACTACCTTCTCTACAACACTCAACACCACTTACAACCACTCTACTACCCACTCCTACTACCACTCTACAACCACTCTACTACCCTCTACTACCAACTCTACAGACACTTCTACTTCACCACTCTACAACCATCTACTACCACTCTACAAACCACTCTACTTTCACTCTACTACCACTCTACAAACACTCAACTACCACTCTATTACCACTCTATAACCACTGTACTACCACTCTATAACCACTATACTACCACTAATCCTACCACTATTACAACCCTGCTCTAACTACCACTCTACACCATCTACACATCCCTACTACCACTTCTCACACTTACTACAATCCACTCTACTACCATCTATACCATCTACAACCACTCTACTACCACTTAACAACCAGCTCTACTACCACTCTACTACCACTGCTACAACCACTACTGCTACAATACAAACCACTCTACTACCCTACTCCTACTACCACTTCTACAACCACTTTACAACCACTCTACTACCACTTCTACTACCAGCTCTACCTACTGACTGCTACTACCGAACCTACACCACTCTACTACCCTCCTTAACTACCACTCTACAACCACTCTATCACCACTCTACTACCAACCTTCCCACCATTCACGACTATCCTACAACACTCTCACTACCACTCTACAACTACTCAACTACCACTCTACAAACCACCTTCCCTAATTATTTACTCTACTACCACTCTACAAAATCTCTACTACCCACTGCTACTACCACTCTTCCCTCCATCACCAACTCTACTACCACTCTAAAATCACTCTACTCTACTACCATCTACTACCACTCTATTACCACCTCTACTACTACTCAACTACCACTCTACAACCACTCTAACTACTCTACTACCAACCACTAACAACCACTCTACTACCACTTCACTACACTCTTCTACCACTCTACCACCACTACCACTACCATCCTACTACCACACTACTACCACACTACTACCACTCTACCACTCTACAACCACTAACAACCACTCTACTACCACTTTATCTACCACTCTTCAACCACTCTATTACCATCTCTACCAACCACTTTACTACCACTCTACTACCTACTCCTACTACCACTCTACACCACTCTACAACCACTCTACAACCCTTCTACTACCACTCTACAACCACTCTAACTACCACTCTAGCTACCACTCTATCAACTACTCTCTCCTACACTCTACTACCACTTCTAAAAACCACTTTGTTCTTCACACTCTACCACCACTCTACAACCAGTCTACTATCTACTCTCTATAACTACCACTCTTACACACTCTAAACACTCTACTACACTCTTTTACCATCTTAACAACCTCTCTACTAACCACTTGCTAATACCACTCTGAGCTACCTACTCTACAACCAGCTCTAACCTAACGCTAGTCTACAACCACTTCGTACTACCACTCTACTACCACTCTACAAACACTTTACTACCACCTACACTTTTCTTACCACTCTAAACCACTCTACTACCACTCTATCCTACCACTCTATTACCACTCTACACCCTCTACTACCATCTACTACCACTGTTACTACACTCTACATACCACTCTACTACCCACTCTTACTACCACGTCTACTACCTACTCTACAACCACTCTAACTACCACTCTACTACACTTCTACACCACTCCTATCTAACAACTCTACAACCCACTCTACTCCGCTCTACTACCACTCTACAACCTCTCTACAAACCCCTCACTACCACTCTACTACCACTCTACAACCACTCTACTACCATCTACTACCACCTACTACTATTACTACCACTTCTACTACCACTCTACAACCACTCTCTACCAACTCATCAACCACTCTACTACCACTTTCCTATAACCACTATACTACCACTCTACAACCACTCTACTCACTCTACACCTGTACTACGCGAGAGCTATCACTACCAT
>JABUQX010052879.1:7500-12500 GCA_015478945.1 Trachelipus rathkii
TCCAATCACACGATATCTTAAACGCTCGGTGAACTAAAGAATAAAAGAGAATCTAAAAACAATAACTTCCTTCAGTTTATTATAGAGAAAACTATAAAAACACTTTAAATAATTTATATGCCAATACCATCAGTGAAAACGAAGACCAAAAGCTCATATATATATATATATATATATATATATATATATATATATATATATATATAATATATATATATATATATATATATATATATATATTTATTATATAATAATTATTATATATATATATATATTATATATATATATATATATATATATTATATTATATATATATATATATAGCTATATATATAGCTATATATATATATATCATAAAACTGAAAATATTAATCAGAAAAAAGAGGAAGATTTCAAATTAAAAGTAATTTTAAAAGAACATATTAAAGCAAAACACGGGAGGAAACTTATATTAGGATCTTACTATAAGCCATTGAAACTGAGCTAGAGCTTCTCTACTCTTAAAGCGCTTTCGGATGGATGAGAGGTAGTAACGTTGTGTGCTGATTTCAATGTTCTGAAAGTGGATTAACGCCGCTTATGTCGGATACACAACGAATACCCTCAACATGAGAATGTCGCAACACAAGTATAAGCCGAGAAAATTATCGCAAAATTTTAAAGAATGACACTACGAAAATCCCGATAACAACATAAAAGAAAGTTTTTCCATCATAACTAGAAAAAATGATTTTTATGAATTGCGCCTTGGAGAATCGTTGTTCTTAAGGAAACATAAACCAGTGATAAATATATAATATAGTGAAATTTCCAAATTTTTAAAGTTCTTTAAATGACAGAAAAGTCAATGTACATTAACTCTCCCAACTTTTAAAGTTCTTAATCTTATTTATTTATTTTTATTATTAGTTTATATGACATTTTTTTAACAAAATTCGTTTAAAATTTCTAACAATTAAAACGTATTCTTAATATGATTCCGGATGGTATACGGACGAAAAGCTCGGTCTGCTGTAATTAAATCAATAAGTTTTAATTTTATTTCTGAATAATATTAAAGAAAATTTCGTCTGTAGAAAGAGAAATACTTTCAGGAGGCTTGAAAAATCAACAAAATCATACATTAAAATAGATGCTGATATAGAATTTTTAGAAATAATAATAATAATAATAATAATAATAATAATTAATAATAATAATAATAATAATAATAATAATATAATAATTCAAAAAGAAAAATATAAAAATGATAATATAATAATAATAATAATAATAATAATAATAATAATAATAATAATAATAATAATAATAATAATAATAATAATAATAATAATAATAATAATAATAATTATTATTATCATTATAATTTCAATTTAATAATAATAATTGATATTAATATTATATAACTCATAATAATAATGATAATAATAATATAATAATAATAATAGAATATAATAATAATTATAATAATAATAATATAATAATAATAATAATATAATAATATATATTAATAATAAAAAAATATAAGAATAATAATAATAATAATAATAATAATAATAATAATAATAATAATAATAATAATAATAATAATAATAATAATAATAATAATAATAATAATAATAATAATAAATATTTTAAATATTATAATTTTTATAATTACAATTATAATTATATTTCTAATTTTAATTTTAATTCGAATTCGAATTCTAATTATAATACCATCATAATAATAATAATAATGATAAACATAATAATAATCACTAATACCTGAGAGGTAATCCTTTGCACAAATTAATTATAATTCTATTCTGGATATTTCCACTGACAGTTAATTTTAAATGAATGTTGAAAGAAAGATACAAATATAGAGGTTAAACAAAATATTATTCGAAATTACAGATTATTATTATTATTATTATTATTATTATTATTATTATTATTATTATTATTATTATTATTATTATTATTATTATTATTATTATTATTATTAATTATTTTTATTATTATTAATTTTTTTATTTTAATTTTTTAAATTGAATGTTTGAAAAGGGAAAAGATTTCTATAGAGGTTAAAAGATAATTTTTATTCTTGATTACCCAGATTATTATTATTATTTTCATTATCATTATTATGTTATTATTATTATGTATTAATGTATTATTATTATTATTATCTATTATTATTATTATTATTATTATTATTATTATTATTATTATTATTATTATTATTATTATTATTATTATTATTATTATTATTATTATTATTATTATTATTATTATTATTATTATTATTATTATTATTATTATTATTATTATTATTATTATATGATGTTATCAATTCGCATTAAAATAAAATCTACTAAACTAATTTTACTGGGAGTCTATCGATCCCCAAATTCAGTCAAGACCGATTTCATAAAAGCCCTCGAAGTGGTAATCCAAACACATTTTCATGACTCTAAAGCAATAATTGCGAGTGACTTCAACCTTTATCTATCCAACAAAAACACTGCATATTGGGCAAACTCTCTCAAACTAAATGATATCAAATGGTTTCGTCAATTAGATAACGCTACTAACACGTCCAAACAACGTCGATAATAGAAGTCCGTCCAAATAAATCATATCTGGGAGATTATAAATTTTAACGTTAAAACCTTTATAATAAAGAGTGATCATTTTCCATGTCTTGCAAATTTGCCATAAACAAAACTCAAAATTTCAGCACTATAACATACATACTATATAGTGAAAATGAAATACTAAAGTACATAAACAAAATGAATGAAATTGACCTTGCATTCACATACAATAAGATAATTGACATCGATGAAAAATTCAACACTTTCGCAAACACATTAAATAAATACTATGACGAATCATTCCTCATTAAAACGAAAAACGTGGCATTAAAAGAATTAAAAAAAAATGGCACTACTAAACTCTATCAACCAAAAGCAGACACTCTACCGAAACTGTAAAAATAAAATTATACCATTCCAAGTGTATAATACATATGATAAACAATTAAAAAAGGAATTTCTTAAGAAAGAGAAGAGAAAACAGTGCTGGAGTGAATTTCAGGATTGTAATAAAGAATCGAAGGCGACTTGGGCTCTAATCAATAAATTAATCAACAAAAGTAAAACAAACGTATAATCTATTTTAACGAACTAAACATAAATAGCCAACGAATCATTTTTGACAGGAATTTTTCCAAATATTTTCAAAACCTCAAAAGTGATCCCAATACCTATCTAGCAAAAAGTTACAGACCAATAACTATCACAAATACGATTAGTAAAATATTTAAAAAAAAAAATTTCAATCAGTAAACAGAATATTTTAGGTCAAACAATATTCTCAGCGATTCACAATTTGGATTTAGAAAAGGAAACTCAACTTCTGGAGCACTCATTTTTTTTAACCGAAAAACTTTAAAGAAATATAGAAAATAAAGACTCCACCCTGCTATTAGTATTAGATTTAACAAAAGCTTTTCACATGATTGAACATGACATACTATTAAGTAAAATTAAAAAATGGACTTTAAAAGGACAAACTTACAATGGTTTAAAAGCTACTTAAAGGAGAGATCTCGATACGAAAAACTTAGTGAAATACGTTCAGTCACACTTCAAACATCAGCTAGCGTATCCCGGGGCTTAATTCTTTGACCGTTTCTATTTACGCTATATACAAATGATCTGTTCAACTCTCATGACGCCTTTTCAGTCTCATTTGCTGACGATACCTCCATATTAATAAATGACAAAGATGCCGAGTCTCTATCTCGTAAAGCAGTAGACACCTTAACAAAAATAATGAAATTGAGAGATGCTAATATGCTGTCTCAAATTTAAATAAAATATCGTACATTATTTTTAGCAACAAACAAATTAACGATTTAAATATTAAAATTAACAATGTAGAACGAAGGGCTACAAATGCTTAAATACTGGGAATAATAATCGATGAAAAACTGACATTTAAAGAACATGTTAACAACCTAGTTAGCAGACTGTCGAGATACATGTATATGCTAATAAAATTAAAAAATATTGTACCTCTTTCCATTCTTAGAAAAATATACTATGCATTGATACACCCCCATTTACTATACTGTCTTCCTATCTACGGAACCACAAGTAACTCAGTAATCCATCCTGTAATTGAAAATCAAATGTGCTTTATTAACCTCATTACCAATACAAGAGACTTTTACAGTCATACACAAACCTTGTTCAAAAAACTAAAGATACTTTAGTTTAAACATTTACTCAATAAGACACTACTAAAAGAAATATATAAAATTATCCAAAACAATGCCTGCGACTTATTGCTAGCAACTTTTTGCTCAAACCAAGCAGGGCGCGAGACAAGTCGAATTAATTTACGGAATAAAACTTAAATAAACGTTCAATCTGTAGACTAAAAAAGCCACTTAATGTGTCAGCTATAAAACAGCTGATCTTTATAACGCAATACTGCAAGACATTAAAACCGAAAACTACTAAGTCATTTGCTAAAAATATAAAAAAAATTATTATCTAAGTAAATATTAATAAATAACAAACTCAGCAATTTTACTTTTGTAAAATCTAATTTTTATTATTATTATTATTATTATTATTATTATTATTATTATTATTATTATTATTATTATTATTATTATTATTATTATTATTATTATTATTATTATTATTATTATTATTATTATTATTAGTAGTAGTAGTAGTAGTAGTAGTAGTAGTAGTAGTAGTAGTAGTAGAACTGATATTATTTTTTATCATTGTTAAACTTGTCCCTAATATTTTAACAAATAATTTAATTAATATTAATATTATGTTGATTATTATTTTTTTCTAATATTATGTATTCAAATTGAATTAAAGTTGTTTTTGGGTTTACATTAACCCAATTACTTAAATTTAATTATACTTATATTATTGTGGAGCTCAAAGGACACAATACTGTGCTGCAATTAATAGCCCCCTTTC